>RJWT010010312.1:0-24306 GCA_004365215.1 Cuniculus paca
AGGTCAGTGTGGTTCCTGGATAGAGGACCATGTCCCCCCTTGTCTAGGCCAATCCCAAGACCACAAGTCTCCTACTGATGGGAGACTGGTATTCTTAGCGATTTATCTTACTTTCTTGCTCTTAGTTTGGTATTCATGTCACTTTCTTAGTATTTGTAACCTTTTTGCCATATAGTACCATAGAAGTGAAAGCAAGGTGTGAATCTTGGGTTGCAAAATTGGCCCTTGAGTTGTGAGAGTCAGGAAGTATTAATCAGCCTATAATGCATATTATTTACTGTGGTAGTTTAACATTTGTCCAGAAAATTTTTGAGAGCCCTCTCACTGGGAGATGGGGTTTCATTTCCCTCCCTTTGACTGTAGGCAGAGTTCAGATTCTCTTCTAACAATTGGAGAGTGGCAAGACAAAAGTAAAAACTTTGCAATGGAGAAACCTGGCAAATGCTGCCATAACCAATCAATTAAAGTTAACAGCAATGGCAATATTGATATCCTGTACCCAGGACTGGTTTCTTGTATTGCAACTTGTGTAGACACTTGGCTTCATGATCAGTAAAGGCCCATGTTTCCTTTAATCCTCAGTTTCTGGTGTCTCGAAATTCTTAATAATTTTACCTTAGAATTTTTGGTTTGTGTATGAAGTGAAATGGAAAAATGGAACGAGTCTTTGAGCAGAAGAGATAGATGCAATATTTATGCCCCCTATTCCTCACCCTCTGATTTACATGCAGGATTCAGACAGCAGGATGCCCCAGGAGCACAGGATTCTGAAGGATCCACAGCGAGTGGAAGTTCAGCGAGAACCAAAGCAAGTACATGGACAGTGTTAATACATTTACTTATGTCTAGGAATGGGTAATCAGCAACACTCATGGGACTTAAAAGCCGTGCTTCCCTGTGAATCTGCTTTGAACACAGAAGCAAGGCAGTGCTCTTCATCATGAAACCCTGTTCCAATTAATTGCTTATGCTAAAAATAACAGAAGGAAAATTAAACATAAGGAAGTCAATGTTCCCTTTTTTAAACCTTTCTTATTCATCAGTTTACCAAAGGTAGACAGTGTTGGTAGAATGTGCGCGCATCAAGTGAAATAGAGAAGCTGGCTTAGTTTTATGCAATAGTATCTCTGCTGGGTTGGCAACAATAAGATACGTATAGTATGCACTTCAAAATATAAATTGGATAGTTGGAAGTGCTTCTTCATGATTTCAATGCTGGTGTTTGTACTCAAAATTATTGTGCAGTATTGAGATACATGATAAAATTCATACTGATAATTTAAAATGTTATTTTTTATTTAGAATGGCATTAGAAACTTTTTCCTTGTTTTGAAAATGGGTGTTCATATTCATTTCACCCTGGTCTCCACAAATTACGTAACCCATCTTGCACATACCTCTGATATGTGATCAACTCTTCGACAATCATAAGTAAGTGTCATGATCTATACTAAGTGTCAGACAAACCAAAATTGAGGGATACATTAAAAAGACTTTTAAGGTACTCTTCAAATTGTCAAGGTCATGGAAGGCAAGGAAAGACCAAGCAATTGTCAGAGATTGGAGGAGATTAGAGAGGCAAGATGACCTAATATAACAGGATATCCTGGATAATATTGTGTGACAGAAAAAGGACACTAGTGAAAAGCCTAGTGAAATTCAAATATTTTGGTTTAATAGAATTATACTCATTAATGCGTGAGTTTTAATAAACATGTGTATGTAAGTTGGTAACATCAGAGGAAACTCGGTGTGGGTACACAGAAACTCTATGTGCTATCTTGCAACTCTTCCATAATGCAAGTAATCCATGGCATTAGAGTGTATACATATGAGCTCCATTTTGCAATAAGGAAGAAAACAAACTCAGATGAAACAGACCATCTGAAATCATCAACTATAGTATATCCGGGTTTAGTGCCAAATCCAATTTATCATTATTCCTAATTCTTGACTAAATAAAGTCCAAAGGCATGGTCCTTATAAAACAAGGTCTCATTTATCTTGTGTCACTGTCATAATTATTTTTTACTGTGTTGCTTCACACATGTAACATCTCACTGAATTTAGCTTCTCGCTGATCACTAGGCACAGTCTGTGTTTCTTGTGCTTTGAGTCCTGATTCATGTTACTGTCTCTGCCTACCTTTCCCTTCCTCACCTGAAATATCCATAACACCAAATTTCACTCAATATTTGTAACCCAGCTCCAAGGCACCTTTTCCTTTAAACCTTCCTTGATCTTCCTTCAGCAATTGGTCCCCTCTCTATAAATTTCAAAACGTTGTATAAAATTCTATGTGAACAGTGATTGCAAAAGCAAAAAGCACATACTATTATTAATCGCTTTCCTATGGCCAAGTACTGGCTTAAATTTTATGCATGTATTATCTTGCTAAGTCCTTGTGATAGTCCTCTGACATAGATACAATTGTTACTTCTATTTTAATTACTAAAAACAGAGGCATGACTTCTTTACCCAATCACAGAGCTGTGGATAATACCATAACATTATCTATCTTCAGAGTAGAATTCTTTTTATTTGTAAAATATTCAATTGACAAAAATTATATACTCAAGGCGATGATTCAAAATACATATACATTGTATAAGGACTACCACAACTAAGTTAATTACCACATCCATTACTAGTCGTAGTTATCATTTTTGTTTTATGTGTGTTTGTGGCAACCTGTCTGTCCTTCTTGTCAAATTTCAAGTAAATAGTAGAGTGCTATTAACTATAGTCACCCTGCAATACAATAGATCCTTAGAAATTATTGATTTTGTAACTGACAATTTGTACCTTTTGACCAACATCTCTCCCAATTTTCCGCCCTCTAGATCCTGGAAAATACCATTTTTCTTTCTGCTTCTGTGAGCCTTTAAATTCCTTAAAGGCCCAACAAGGACATCTAATGTTTGGATTGGGGCAGGGGGAACATGAGGAAATGGAGACTCTGAGAGGTGAAAATGTCTTCTGCAAGATTATAAAACAAATCTATAGAGAGCCTGATTGGAATCCGACATCCCAACACAGGGCTCTCTCCAATGTGCCGGGTTGCAGTTACACACGTTTTTGCCTTATAAACACCCTCAGCCCAGTAAAAGCACTGGTGGGACATTAAGGAAACCAAGGATGTTGACTTTCCACAATTGTCAGGAAAGTTTATATTTTGTGTTGGAAGTTTCACGACCTATGCCAATGGTCTTCAATTTGTAGTTCCCAGACTGAAACTACTACTATTACTTGAAGACTTGATTGTAATGTGAAATATTCAGTTCTATCCAAGACTAACTGAATCAGTGACTCTGCTTAATAAACCTTCCAAGTAATTATGCTATTTGCGAAAGTCTGAGAGCTACTATACTGGGGCAGGCGCTAAGGCACAGATAGAGATGTATCTAACCAAGGGCAACATTTCTGCAGCAGTCTGGGCTGCTCTAGCTACATTGTTTGTTTTGTTAGGCACCTGGTTTTCCTTTTTGTTGTCCATTAGCATCTGAATCAGAAGGAACAGGGGAGAGTAACAGTTCCAGCTGGAGCAGGGTCAGCATCTTGGCCTTGGAAGCTTCTGATCTATTCTTCTCCCTCATCCCAGGTCAGACTTGCCATATGGGTTCTCTGCATAAAAGATTAATGCAGGGAGACCTTTCATAGGAACCAGAAATTTAGTACATTCTTTTGGCTCTTTTTTAATGCGGCTGTGCCTTGGTTGTCTTATCCTAACATGGAAGAATTAATCATGTTTTCACAGTATTTATTTCCTTGTAACAGGACCGTATCTAGACTCTGTTTTTGCAGTGTTTCCCTCTGTTGCTAGAGTCTCCTTCCCTGCTTCACTGATGTTGACACTGTCATATGACTTTCTTTGACCAGCAGAGATTAGCAGATGTGACATGAGACTTCACATTTGCTGGTATATCATTTCTGTCTTAGTTGGTTTAGGCTGATATAATAAAAATGCCACAGGCTAAGTGACTTAAATAATGTGGATATGTTTCCCACATTTTTGGAGGCTGGAAAGTTCAAAATCAAAATGCTGAAAAATCTAGTGTCAGGTAAGACCCTCTTCCTGGTTTGCAGATGGCTATCCTCATGTGGTCCAGGTGGGGAGCAAGCTTTCTAGTGCCTCTTTTATAAGGACACAAATAGCATTATGAGGGTTCTACCTTCATATAATTTGTACAAACATATATGATTAAATATATATATATATTTAATATACACACATACACACAGTAATATCTTGGTTCATGAATGCTTCTGTTTGCAAACAAGTCAGTTCTTAAACAAAAGCATTAGGCGAAATTTTGCTTCTGTTTGCAAACTGCACATTGGGTGCCATAAACCACCTTGGCCATCTTCCTCATGCAAACATGCACACAACCATCTTCCCCAAAATTGTAAAACAAATTATGTTTGTAAACTGAGGTGCCACTGTATGTATGTATACTTTATACAAAATCCTAGACCCTCCATGAGAAAAATATGTCCTAGAGAGCCAAAGGAATGTACATGGCATCTGCACCATACCTAAATCAAATCCTTACCCTACAGTTAATCCCAGATGCTCAGATAATCCCATCTGG
The DNA here is from genome assembly GCA_004365215.1 of Cuniculus paca. Taxonomy (NCBI): domain Eukaryota; kingdom Metazoa; phylum Chordata; class Mammalia; order Rodentia; family Cuniculidae; genus Cuniculus; species Cuniculus paca. Next base: position 4,593 of record RJWT010010312.1, read on the forward strand.
ACCCAAACCAACTCAAAGTTCCATGGACATAACAAAGTCAGTTTCTATTGTAAGCCATTGAGATTTTGATGCACATTACCTGCAATAACTGACTAATACACCGAGGTTGTCTAAGAATTCACTGTGGCCATTACAGACATTCCTCATTTAGCAATGAAAACTGTGCCTGCAACTAGGTCATTAAATGAATTTGTCACTAAATGAAGAATTGGATCTTGTACGTACATTACAATAGACAGAACAAAGAAATGGTCAAGGGAAACCCCAACTTGATAATCTTGTTTTTATTTGTATAACTCTTACATGTAGTACTGTAATGTATAATAGAACATAAAACTATAGTACTCTACTACACAGTACAATCAACAAAAATTACAGTACTCTATAAACAAGGCATACTGCACAAAAAAGGCAGAGTTTCTATAAACAAGATGTACAGAAGTGTACAAAAAATGGGTCATAAGTCTTATTATAGACAGCTAAATTAGGTAGAAATATTATAGGCAGTCAGATAGGGTTAAAACCCTGGTTTTCCTTTGTTTTGTCCATTAGCATCTGAATGAGAAGGAACAGGTGGGAGTAGCAGTTCCAGCTGGAGCAGTGCAAAAGATGAGAACACATTACAACTGTGACTAGAGGTGCATCTGTGGAAGGCCAGGCCTCAAGGTAAAGCTGGAATGATGGACCTACATGCCTTCTTGAGAGAAAAGCATTAAATTAGAGATTTTATTATAATTGATACTACCTGGTCCAATAAAGTCTAAATAGAATCAGTCACCCAGGTGGGTGACCAGTACTTCTTGATTCATCTCTTCCTAAAACCATCTTTGCTCTTCCCATGTGCACTTGCTACATGACCTGCTCCCTCATTGGATCAACATTACCTAAGTGGCTATACTTGTAATCTTAATGTGTAATCATAGTTTCGACCTACGTTGTACCTATCTCATGATTTTGTACCCACCTCATGATTTTGCTCTATAAAACTTCCTTTGAGAATTGGGCTTTTTGGCAATTCACTTTCAGATTTCCTCCTATCTCTCAGAAATTATCTCTCTCAATAAATTTTTCCTACTCTTAACCTCCATTGCTCCTTAGAATTCATTCTTCGATTTTGGAGAACATGAACTTGGGGAATCTGATATCTAGCAAGTTGGGAGTTGTAATATTTCCTGTACATCAATCTGAGCAGAGGGTTATAAGTCTGAATAGTCATTAAACAGGTAAGTTGTTACATGAGAAATTTCTGTACCCACAAAAGAAGGGAAATCTCAACTGTCCCAAATCTTCCATAAAGAGGTTTTAGAATATGACCATAATGGTAACCAGAGAGAATTTTGCTTAGGATGTGGAAGATTAAGACAAACTATTATACCCACAAGTAAAGCTAACAGAAAATATCATAAATATGTTAAAAACATTAGAGAACTAAATACACAAAATAGTCCAAAAGAATGAAACTCCAGAAAAAGTTGAGTCCCTCCTACATGAGCAATGAATAGTAGCTTCTTTTTGGCAATTTCTACCATGCCATTTATGATAGGTTAGAGGTTTATACCTTCCTTAGGCAGAAGGTCTCACATGGGATAAGATATGCCAAAAATCTTTTTATCTTCACATGACTTGTGTTTTAGTTTCTTTCTCTTTACTGACACACAATATCCAATACCCAGAACTTGAAGGAGGAATGGTTTATTTTGGCCATAGTTTGTAGAGGTTTAAGTCCATCGTTAGATGGCTCCAAGACAGGGCAGAAGGAGAAGCAGCTCATGGCATGGCTACAGGAAGCAGAGAGAAAGAGAGTTGAAGGGAGGAGCAGGGAAGATATCAACTCTTGCAAGCCACTGATGATTATCATGCCTCCATGATCCAATATTCCCCCAAAGCCCCACATACCAGCACATAAGGCTTTGGGGAGATGTCTAGATATAAACCATAACAACCTGGCAAGATGTATTAAAACTTGTGGGACCCTCAACCACAACAGCACTGTGCTAATTCTCCACCCCACTGAGTCTCTCCTACAGGACTTTTACTGAGTATGTGGTCAAAAAGCCCTACTAAAGGGAAAGGCCAGTAAAGCAGCCAGGGAAAATCCTGACCTTAAATATTTGAAACAAGTGGTGAATAAAAAGTGAATAAAGCTGCAACCTAGACATGACCTAACTCAATTCATGATTAAATTTAATTGAAGTTGTCATCTCTTTTCTCTAGTGTTCTGACTTTGTAAAGGACTTGCCCCTCTGAGGTAAAATAATATTTTCTCTAGTCTCTAAAGTTGCTTAAATCAATATCTAGTATGTAATAAAATTTCAAGTTATGCAAAGGAACAGGAAGCTATTACCAACAAGCAAATGAGAAAAATAGTAAAAAAAAAAAATTACACCCACACACATGACCTTATCTTGGAATTATGAGATAATCACCTTTTAAAACTATTGTAAATATGAAGAGACTTTAGAAGAATAAAAATAGGTTAAAAAGATACACAAATTTAATAGAAAATACCATCTCTAGGAGACATTCAAATATATACTCTTCAACTGCAATGTACAATAGACAAAATTAAGGATTAATTGGATAGGCTTAACAGCAGACCTGACACAGCTGAATAAATGAATAATGAATTCAAAAGACAAATCAATAGAAATTGCCCAACCTTAAGCACCCAGAGAAAACACAGTGAAAAAGACACAGGTGGGGCAATAACACATGATAAACTGGAATCCCAAAAGGAGGCAAAGGCCAGGGGAAATACTAAGAGGATAATAGCTAGGTATTTTCCAAAATTGAAAAAATAGACCGAACCATACACTTGAGACCATCTTTGAAACTTAACCAGATTGAAGCCAATCCTAGCCAGTCCCAAGGTGCCTGAGATGATCACTAAATACTCTAGTTTCTTCTTGCTGAAGAATCTACTTCCTCACATTCCTCAGAAGCCCAGGTCTTGGCAGTCTGACTCTAATGATTCTCAAACTGTCTTCAGACGGCCTTGCTGTGTTGAAGACTCTCAGCACAGAAGTCACCAATGCCTCTTTCCCTACCTAGCTCAGGCTAATCTGAGTCAATGTAAAGTCACCAAGAGAAGCGGTGATTGGCCACTCTTGACACAAAAATGTTATTTGTATGTGAAGCTGACTCTAAAACAACCTTTTTGACGAAAGACCAATGGTGCCTGATTATCCTGAAGCTAAGTTTATCCCCACTAGGTGCCATTTAGCTAAGCAGACCACCATTTTAAAAATTAAAGAAACTAGCTAATGCCAAAAAAAAGTATGGAGCATTAGGTCCAAAGTTGAAGAAACATCATGACATGGAAACCACAGGAGTCTCAAAGAGAAGGTCAAGGAGCCATCCCAGATAAGTCATGCATTAGGTCTGTGCCAGGTGCAGAGCACTCAATTACATTTGAAAACTACCACAAATGCTTCTAGAATCTCTCTTATTTTTGCCACAACAAAGTTGTGTCCCTGGCACAAGCAGCCATTCTGACTGGTTCCATGAGTGGTTTCTGCCTGGAACCTAATTTGGCCACACATGATCCACTGCAAGGATCGTATGGCCTGAGGTCTTGCTGCAGTTTGGATCTTGAATGTCTGCAAAAGGTTTCTGTGTTAAAGGCTCCGTACCTAGGGTCATGCTATTAAGAGACAGTGGACCTTAGGAGGTAGGCCTATGGGAGAACCTTAAACCACAGGCATAAACATTCAGAGGGGATTGTGGACTGCTGACCCCTCCCTCTTCCTCTGTTTTGCTCCCTGGGAATGGATGAGTAACTGTGTTCTACCTCATATTCCTATTGTGCTGTGCTGCCTCACCACAGGCCCAAAGCAATGGAACCAACCAATCATGAACTGAAACCTCAAATCTGTGAATCCAATTGAATCTTTTCTCTTCAAAACTTAGTTATCTCCAGTATTTTGTTACAGTCACAGGATACTGACTGATCCTGTTCCAATGAGGAAATTGTAGCCTTAACTACTCTTTTACCTCTAACCTTGCCCAGGTTCTAATGATTATGGCCTCTGTCTGCCCTTTCTAACCCTCCCTGATCACACATACCAGCCACCTACACCCATTTTTAGTTAAATTTATCAGAGGTTAGTTCAAATCAACAAACGTGAACTGAACAGCAATATTGTACAAACTGCTATTCTACTCAAAATAAACCAAGGCAGCAAATAAATTCCTTTTGCATGAAAACTCAAAGAAAGAGGAAACCCAGAAGGCTTTGTTATAAAGAATTCTGAGGCTTTTTCCAAGCATTATGGTAAGGAATGCAGTGATTGATTATCAGTGGCTGCCTGAAGCAAGGTATGAAGGAGAGGCAGGCACAACCTTGCATACTTACTATCGTAGCTACAGGAGAGATAAATACATATTAAGGAAACTCTTGTCCCAAAGTGTCTCTCAGTCTAATGGGAAAGACAAACAAATGCATAAATAGCTAAGCCATGAGACACATAAGCCAGCAGTAAAATATGAAAAAGGTTCTATGATAATATCTTGGAAAAAATTATATTTTGACAATGAAGTCTGAAAAAAGTCTTACAGAGATGGTAAATTTTGAGCTCAGCATTAAATCAAATCATCTCTGAGATCCGGTGAAAGTTATAGGAGCAAGTGGCTCTTGGCTATTTAACTTCACTTCACAAGTTTTTTTTTTTTTTCTTTTGTAAGCCCGACATTTCAGTTTTTACGTTTTGTTTTATGCAATAGCATTATCGGAGTATAGGATGTGTATGTTACACGTGCTCTTAATTCCTTCCCTAATTATCATAGGATAATGCATCGTGGTCCTCTATCCCAGTCTGTGTGTGTCCCTTCAGTCTTTCATTCTTTTGTTTGTCAAGGGTCTGGGATCCTTGTTCAAGCTGCATGGACAGAAGAGAATTTCCATTGGTTTACATTTGCACTCATCATCAAACCACCAAGTGGGAATTGCTTTCCCTGAAAAAGAAGACTTTTATTTTCCAAAACCACACAAACACTTTTGAAATAAACTGATATAAATTTAATTTTTTTTGTTTGACAGACACTGTCTGTCTGGTGATATACACACAGGTGTGGGAGTCAAAAGAAAGTGAACTCCCCTTTATGTACTCATCATGGAGAGTGAGCTGAGTGAAGAAAGGAGAGGGGATCTCTTTTCAGATTCTGCCTCTGTTCTGAGACCTACAGAAAAGTCACATTTCTTCTGAGTCGTTATATTACAATGTGTCAGTTGAGAAGGTTGGAAAAGACACTCTTTATGCTATCTGACATCAGTTTCTGTGATGTTCACAAAAACACTAAATCTATCAGATTCGTGAGGTGTGGGTAAAAGGTAAGAGACATTGGGAGTCTGCCTCAAGCCACTTTCCGTGTACTACTTGGAAATCCTTTTGTTTCTGTGGAATTGCTGGGTGCCTAAGCTATAGAAAGCAGGATATGCAGAACTTGTATCAGCATCACAACTTACCCAGCTACAGGCAAGACAAAAATGAAATGGAAAGAGCTATGGCTAGATCTACGGCTAGATCTACTCAGAATTCAGCCCTGGAATCAACCATCTGTGATACTAACCATATGCTTTCCTATAGGACAAGAGAATCATGCCAGAATACTGGGGTTTTAGACATAGTAACCACGTCTGTGTTGCAGACATATTCTCAGAAGATAAAGAAAAAGAGTGAGACAACGGGAAGAGACATAGAAAAACGAAGTAGCTCTTCTCAGTAGTCAGTTTTAAACCTTCTCCCCAGGTTCAAAGAAATCCAGTCAGTAACTCCCTAAGAACTTGACATAAAAGAACAAAACTCAGCAGTCATTTCCATTTTTGAAAGAGAGTGAAAACAACACCAATCAAAACAAAGTCCTATATGACTCTACTGGAAATAATTAAGTAGTAACCTTCTCTTGACTAATTATAAATGCATTCAGAGTTCAGAAGAAAACTCAAATAAATGGGTGAGATTAACAAAGTCCCCTTGAGGGCCAGGGATTTAGCTCAGTGGCGTAAGCACTTGCCTGGCAAGTGTGAGGTTGCAAGTTCAATCCCTGGTGCAGCAAAAAATAAATAAATAATAAATAAATAAATAAATAAATATATTCAAAGTCCCCTTGAATGAGGATGGATTTAAATTGATCTTGAAGAATAAGAGGAGACATCAGAAAAAGTAGAAATAACCTTAGGAAAGTAGGAGACACAAGGTACCTACATATATGTATTTCAGTAACAGGAAAATGCCAAGAGAATGTATTTCAGGAAAGCAAAGGCACAGAATTAGGACTCAACTCAAGTTTTGGGGAGATGAGAACAATAACTCTGATTTGACAAATAAGCAGGAAATATTGGAAGTTACTTGGATGGATGAAGTACAATTAGATTGAAGAAGGTATTCAAATCAGGCAATGAAGTTCGATTTATCTAGAAGGCAACATCAGATTATTGTGGTAGACAGTAGAGAAATGGGGGGGTTGACAATGTGAGAGCAGGATTTTAAGAAGTTAATTCTGATTGCTCATGAAAGAAGATTTGGCATTACAGAAATCTGGCCATCAGTACTGAAGACCTACAATACATGGCTAGAGATTCAAAATATCTGCAGACCAAATGGATGAAGTCTAAATGGAGGAATGGATATAAAAAAGTCAACTTGGAGAGATGATTCAAATTAACAGATGTCAACTCTAAATAAGCATTTGGAATACAGATGTGAATAATTGGAAAATTTTATATATATATATATATATATATATATATATATATATTCTTGTGTACCTCAAATCATTCCCTGTACAATTTTGTCAAGAAAAATTATATATAACTCCACTTTGAAGTTAGATTAAACTTTGGGTCTAATTCAGACTACAAAGATTCTACTTCAAACTACAAATATTAAACACTACTTTCCAATGCAAGTTTTTGATCTAACCAGTGGAAGAAAGTCCAACAAAACCATGAAGAAGTTCTTCCTGATGCTTCTCACCCAATTTGGCAGGCTCCATCACCTAAAAGATTGCCATGGAATTCACCAAATCTCAGTTACACACTGAGAGAATCTGGAAGGACCTAAACATTCTTGAGGGTCTCCTTTACTATTTTATATGCATTGTCACTTTGAACCTCATATCAACCCTGTTGATGAAACACACAATTTTCCCATTGTATGGTCAAGAAACAGACATGAAAAGAAGACTTCAGCTAGTTTGTGGAGGCACAGGAGTCTGTCTGTTTTTCTGTAAACACATTATTCCTGTTATTCCCCTTCTAGGCATCTTCCCAAAAGATGTAAATTATACTTATTAAGAAAAAAAAATCCATGGAGCTATAAGAATGTATATGGAGGAGTCCTGATTCGTCTGGTGGGTGGCAGCCATTGTAGGCAGGGGAAAGGGCAAGTAGATATATAAAGCTCTTGAGGAGAAAGTAATCCAGTGTGTTCTAATCCCAATCAGAGATTAGAAAGCCAGTGTGGCTGGTGGTGGAATGGTAAAACTCAGGTTGGTGTGGTATGTGAGAATCAACTCAGAAAGGACTTTGTAGGCAACACTGAGTATTATGGTAATACAGAGGTAATTATTTGGCACCATCTATATGCTTCCATGGGAGAGTGAAACGATCAGATTTGACATTTTAAGAGATTACCCTGGCTATACATAAAAATTAGATTGCTGAAAGTTCACAAATGGATAATCAGTACCTACTAGTAAGACCTGCGAAATGATCACTTTGTGGGTAAGTATGGACAAATACAGGAAAGGAGTCAGTTTTTGTTTAGCATTTTTTGTATAATATGCCAAAGACTGTGACAATGATTTTGTAATTTTCATTTCTTTGTTTCTCTATAATATCTTTATAAGGCAAATGTGATTTTGTCACTTGACAGGTAAGAGAATAAATGCTTCAGTCAAATCTACCCATTACATCCATCTATACACCCAGCCATGCATCTATTCCTACATACATGCATCCACCCAACCATCTGCCAATACATCCACCCATTCATTTATGCATTCACCTAGATATTTTGTTGAAGCCATACAATGAAAGCACCATGTTAGGCTTTGAAATTACATTGGTAAATAAGACATGACTTATGCCCTCAAAAAAACTCATAGTCTAGTGGAGTTGCAAGTCAGTATATGGGTGATAACAGACCAATAGAGAAAGTTCTGTGATGTGGATAAACCCATACTGCTTGGAAAAGCAAGGATAAAACTCCTAGCCCTGGGATGGCAGGTCAGAAATCTTCCCCAAATTCTTATAACCTGTGTTTGTCAAAACTAAATCTGAACTCCTCGTTTATCTGAAACCTACATGCTCTCCATTTTACCATAATATCCAAGGAATTACATGTGAACCCCTCCTCTTGACTGAATCCCACTGAGTGTGGCTGAATAGCGCTGTGTGAATAAGTCACCTCAGTCCAGCAGACTTTAGCTACTCTTACCCACATCGCCAGATGTGGCTGGAGCCAGGTCACTCTGGGGTCTCTGGGCACTGAGGCCTCCATAAGCACCTGCCCAGGACTGGCTGCATCTAATGAGTTCCGCCTCAGCAGAGGGGCACTTGGCACTTCAGCTGATGGAAATGGCCCCTCAGGCCAAACAAAAACTGAAGTGCACGGACTGCCAGCATCTGGGAGCATGAGAGAAAGAAATCAGGATTGAATGAGGAAGAGCTATTAATTATAATCTCAGCTCAAGCCTAAGAGTGGTGAGAAGTGCTTCTTCTGAAACTTCACATGTCTCAGCGAAAAGGAAAGTGCTGTCTACCATTCTGTGTCTGTTTCAGGGACCCAGAGGACAGTTGCAAAGCTGCATGAACACACAAAATGAGCATATATATATATATATATATATATATATATATATATTTACCAAACACTAATTATATGCCAGGCATAGCATACAGTGCTTGCCTGCACTACCTTGTGTCACTTCATCCCTATGATAGCTCGTTATTGTTATTTCTTCATTATTATATGTCTCTTATCAGTAGAGTAAAAAATATAGATTTCTCTCCAGTGCACCCTCCACTTGTTATTTCCAGACTCTTTTCTGACTTTTAACAAGTTTATGAGAAAGGGCAAGTTACTTAGAAAAGATTCTATTTTGCATTGACATCTTTTCCTCACTGTGATCTCAGAATGGGAGCCAACATTCGTTATTTGGGTATTTCAGAAAAATTGTACTGCATCAGCTATCCTAGAAGACTGCAGGAAAGGGAGAGCTGGTCTTTGTAATGGTGAAGGGGGATGGAGGAGCTCCACAGGAGTGAACAAGGCAGAGCTTTGCTTGCCCAGAGAAGAGATGTAATTGGGTGGCAGACCCTGACCTGGTGGACACTAAGCACCCTCATTGGGAACATGAGAATAATTCGCATATCTGTGTTCAGCCAAGCAACCTCCTCTGTGAGGCATCTCAGAGCCCTGTGAGCAGCTATGCCTTGCAGAAGGCATGCGAGGTTCAATACCTCAATCCAAAGGACCAATCACACATGGGGACATTGCATACACCGCAGTAATCTAAGGACTAGTATTTTCCTCTTATTCCAAAAACTTACTCCATTTCCCAGACCAATAGAAGCAGTAGTAGAAGAGGAAAGCATGCACATCCCATAACCACTTCAATAGGAAAAAGAAGGGGGAAAAAACAAATGTACGAGCTCGTTATGGTTTGTATTTAGATGTCACCCCAAAGCCTCATGTAGTCATATGTAGGACTTTTCAGAGGTGGCTGGATCTAGAGTGTGTGACACTGGGATTGATCCATGGTGCAAGACTAGGATCAAGAGCACTAGGATTAAGGGTGTGAGTGCTACCTGCCCTAAATAACCTGGATAAGATATAAGAGCTAGAAAGAGGTATAGTCATCCCTTGTTGCGTTGCTGTCTTCTGCCTGCCATGAACTTTTTCTCCTATGTGATGCCACCATGCCTTGAAGCCAACTGATTATGAACTGAAACCTCTATTGAGCCTTTCCCCTTTTCACTTTGGGTGTCAGGTATTTTGTGTCAGCAACAAGTGAAAAGTAACTAAGACGTAGCTCAATAGGAGAGGTTTATTTCAGAGCAAACCTGAGAGGGACCACCCTGGCTCTTAGACCAGACTGGCTACTCTCATACAGGTTATGAAATATTTTATAGGGTCATGAGGGGGGAAGTTCAGTGAAAGGCAGTCGTGGCTACCTGCCAAGGAAAAAGTATAGGGAGTAGTGGTTACCCAATGATAAGTAAGGCCTTGGAAAGCAAAAGGAATAGTGGCTGTTATCAATAGCAGAGCTGAATAACAATTAGAGTTACTGGGTGCAGCTGTGCTTATTGGGTCTTATTAAGCCATGCTAACACATCCTTAGCAGGTGCAAAAGTATAGCAGTGGAGGGGTAGAACAGCCACACCATTCACAGAGCTACTGAAATATACAATAATATAAACTCAAGATTATAATCATTTTTTGTTGTAGTGGCTGGATGTGTACGAATATGTGCATACATGTGCACATAGCAACTATGTGTTTATTCAGAAGTCAAAGTCTCTGTGGGACCATCTGAGTGATTCTCTTAGAGATGTACATGAAAGTAATGGACTTCTTAGAGGCCCAAATTAACATTATTGAGTAGAATAGGAAAAAAAAAAGGAGAGAAAGGGAGGGAGGAAGACAGAAAGCAAAGCTTCCCTGATTAAAGGCCGGGATGTCTTTTACTGTATATAACATCAAGGCCAAGCTCAGAGCATGGGGAAATTGGGTGGCTGCCTGCTTGGCATATTGGAAATTGCCCCTCCACCCCAGAACCTTCCCTCAGCAATTCTTCAGCAGCCTGGATCATCTCCCAATCTTTGAGCTCGAGTGGAGAAAGATTTATGTATTAACTCTTTATCTACATGGTGAAATAGTTACACTCTTGGGCTTGGGATGAGGTTTAATCATGTTTAAACTAATGACCATCTGAGTGATTTTGGTAACTTATTGTATCTCTTTTGGCTTTCATCTTCTCTCACGTCAAATGGTTTTCATGGTTCTTGTTTGTTTTGTTGTTATTTTATACTATGGTAAGGCACTACATGCATTATTTATAATTTATAGCTGAGAACACAGAGGATTAAAGGGAGAAGCAGGTGAAGTATGTGGTTTCAGTGCCATCATCGTCAGCACTGCCAATGGCCACAGCAGCACCACACCTACCAGCCATTCGCATCCCATAAAAAGGTAGCTGGAGATGGACCAGGTGTGTGATTGAGGATCATGGAAGATGAGAAGCAGAATGGATGTGTTTTGATGTGGGAGAGGGACTAGTGAACTTCCAAGAGTGAGGGAATGTTCATCAGAAAAAGCAGAGCTGAGTAATGTTACGAATCAATGATATAGAAGAGCAAACCCTCATATATGTGTGAATGTGAGGATAAATGGTCAGCAACCTTGCAATAGTAGTCACCTCTTCAAGTTTGATTAAAGCAAAGAGAATCTGCAGAAATCAGTCAGATGTCATCTCTTACTAGGACTGCTCCACCCTCTGTTCCCAGCAGAGTCATTCAGTCTTGCAACCTAAGAGTTCACACTTCAACCATGTGCAGAACCAATCCTCTCATGGTCCAGAAAAAAGCAATGCAGTTCAGAAGAGGAAAGAAGCTTGTCTAAGGTCACACAGCAGGTCATCTCCAGAGTTGAAGCCAGAACTCAAGTCACTGGATTCCCATTCCATAGTACATTTCAGTGCCACACTGAGACAATCAAATTCCAGGATTAGCCTGTCTGTTACAGAAGTATTCACCACCCCAGTTCCTTTGCAGCTTGACATCATTCTGATTTTGCTCCTAGTTAACTGGGACCATAAGAGATCTTACCAACCCTTCTCTTCCTGAGTTTGTAAATTGGGTGGCTGATATGAATTGTTTCTGAGGTCCCTTTAGCACTGATGATCTGTGCTCCCCAGCTCACACATCATGAAGCCTGTCAGATGTCCGAGTAGGAGGAGGATGCAGAGATGACAGGTGGTATCCCTGACTCTGGAGTGGGGATTGGCAGAGCTGCCTTCCTGAATGGGGGACAGGGAGCTGGCAGTAGGATCTACCCTTTTTGGACAAAAACTGATTCACTAAGTGAAGGAGGAAAGAGGGTGGGCCCATCAGTGAGTACCACAAAAGATGTTTGCTATTTTCTAAGTCCTGGGCTCCTATGCCTCCACCATGCACAGAATGCATGGAGATTACTCAGGCAAACTCAAAAACTAATTCACAGTGTTCTTACTGAAATTAAAGGAGAACACTATTTTTGAGATAAAAAATAGTTCAGGATTATTCAGCAACTTTTAATGACTCAGTTCTCCATGGCAAAGCCAGAGGGGTCTTCCTAAAATAAAAATTGGGTCATGGCATGTCCTTGCTTCAAATTTTTCAGGGACTGTGTGGAAGGATTATGGAATCCTTGGTGTGATCTCCAGACTCTGGATAGATGTGACCTTTGCCCACCTCTCTGACCTCCTCCCAACTTTTCCCCTGCCATCACTGCCATACTCCATTCATAGTGATCTCCTTCCTTTCTCAAAGGAATCAGCTAGTACCCTCATCACTGCTTTTATGTGCTGTTCCTGCCACCATGAGGAATGCTGCTGTCTTCAGTTCTCTTCCACCTACTGTGAATCCTTCTTCAGGATCGTGATTAAATGTTACATGACCAGAAAGGCTTTTCATACTCTCCCAATCTCAGTTATGATATTGTTGAACAGAATAACGTCATCTTTTTCCACTCAGCACATAATTAGATAGTTGTTTGAGCTCATGTGTTACTCCCTCTTATTATCAAGCTTTTTAAAACTAAGAACCACATTTATTCTTTAGATCTTGGAAATGCTCATCCTAATATGATATCTGGAAGATAGGACACTGAGTGAAAGATCTTACTTTGTTAGAAAAAATAAATGCATAATCACTGAGTGTACATATCAGGAAGAAGTCATAGAGTGTAAAATGGTCACAGATCTTTCTGAAGTGCCTTCAGAGGCACTTATCTATTTACATAAATCAGTGCTTGGTGTCCCTCTCCCATAATAACTGCTTCAGTACCATAAAATGTCATGGCTGGCAGAATGATGGAACATCTAAACTAGTGGGTTTTTTGGTAGGGAGCCTGTTTCTCAATCAATGCTTTTTCCAAACCCCTAAATATATGAGTCACTTGAAATCAAAGGTTTCTACCTAATGTGTAGACTGTAGCACAGAGGAAAGGATGCCTAGAATCTTGACCATCCCCTAGCGGGGCCCTCTGAGTGAGGTAATGGGAATAGTGGCTCATGGATGTAGGCATTAGGGAAATAACATAATCAGTAAACAACAAACATAATATAATAATACAATCATGAAATCAACTAAAATTAGGTAATTGTAGACAATGTCAAAGATAAAATGCCTTTCTTTCCCAGGAGGACAGCCCCTTCATACACACAAGACTTGGATGCTGCAGATCCCCAAGGTTTGTTTTTTCTTTCTTCCTTTCTTTTTTTTTTTTAATGAGACTCTTATATAAAGCCCTTACTAAAGGAAGGACCGATTTGGTAGGACTATAGCAATGCCTATACTAAACATAAGTCATCCTAAGGAAAACACAAGCTCAGAGGGCCTTAGTTACTTGTGTGGGTATTCCCAGAATCTTGTGTCATGTGGCATCAGAATATCTTTCCAGGGCACATCTTTCCACCTGGGGATTCTGCTTGGCAGGCGATGAATGTATTAAATGCTGAGATCCACATGAATCCCAGGATTATGTAAAGGAAATGAAAAGGAATCACAAAAAGCTCATCTTTCTGCTTGAACTTGATAATCTAGTGACAAAGTTGAAATTGGGATGGTTGTTGCTTTCTGCATAGGACCAAAAGCTACACACTTACAGATTAATATTGAAAAGTAAAATTCATGTTATGAATGCTAGATCTGAGGTACTGTTTTTCTTCCTCACAGTGTGGCAAGTCTCACGAGTTCACTTGGACTAGACTAATTTCCTCTTTTCTTATTAAAGTCTGAGCACACTCAGCCTATTAGCAGCAGAAACATTTTCTATTGCACATACATTTTACTGATTCGTTGATGCTTTCCTGCTTATAGAGAAAGGCAGAGACACTACATGTCATTGACAACATGACTGTCAAGTACCTGGCATTGTGAAGATACTTCTCAAAGAGCATCTCATTTAATTCCTGCAAAAATGCTTCAAGATAACCCCACTTGTCAGATTGGAAAATTGATGCTCAGAAGCAAAGTAACTTGTCTAAGGCTAAAGAGCCTAGAGAGAATTGAGTAAGTGTTAAAAACAGATCCGAAAGAATCTGATAATTTTATTATTTCTTCTATGCCACTGCTACTCTTTTCATATTTTCATTAATTTATGCATTATTTAAATAACCTACATGATGTCTCCTACATTATATCCATTTTCGAGAAGGAAAAAAAAACTGTAGGAACACAACGATTATCCATTTTCACATGACAATTTTGAGGATGCAGCTGAGTTGAAGAGAGGCAGAGTCCATTATGATAAGGTCACTGTGCATGGGAGGATCTTAAATCCTTTGAACCCCCATAGCATCCTTTCCTAGAAAGGTAGAGAAAGGATTGTGGAGGTTAAGTAATTTTTCTAAGCCTATGTAGTAAAATGTTTTTCTCTCTCTTGTATCTATAGGGTTTTTGAAAACCTTTGTTGCTCAGCTCCACTTCGAAGTTTTCAGAAACAAAAACCTTCTACTGGATCATTGGCGGCAACAGCTCTCTGGTGGAGTGGAATTTTCCATTGACTGAGTAAAACCAACTTCTGTGTGACAACATCCTCCCACCTAGAACCTGGATCAGGCCCAAGATTCATGTTCCAGCTACTGCTACAGAATTCATGACCCATCGTGTATGGGGGCTGGACTCCCATACTTTGTGTAGGTTGCCGCCCATGCCGAAGCCCATGTCTACGAGCCGAAAGGGTGCATTCTGCTCTCATAGCCCAAAGCAGCACACAGAGAAACCCACTCAATCCTGCAGGGCCTTGCTCAGCAGTAATGTTCCAGCCCTAGAACACATGGTGATGACTATTGCTGATTTAAAGCAATGCAGAATATAGCACAGAGTAGCGGAGGGGGAGGTCCTGGAGGAGGCTGCCACCATGCCCAGCTTCGTGGATTCTGAAAGTACAGTTTCTTCTCAATTTCACCTCCTCAGTGAAGCTGTTTCTGGTCACCTCAGACATAAATCGTCCATCTTCCCATGATATATACAGCACCCAAGAACAAAGACTTAATGATACCTGGCAGATGTTTTTTGAATTATTTAATTTGTCATCAGTGATCTACAAATATCATTGTCATGGTTATTTTTTTCCTCATTGCTGGGACAAAACACCTGATCCCCCAAGTTAAAGGAGGAAACTTTTATTTAGCTCACTGTTCTTTTTTTTTTTATTTTAAAGAAAATAGGACAAAACAAAACAAAACAAAACAGAATGAAAAAAGCAAAAGAAAACAGAATAGAGTCAAACATAATATAGCATTTTGAAAACCTGTATAGCTTGCAGTGTTCTGCTTTGAAATAGCTCACTGTTCTTGGTGGTTTCAGTCCATACTCAGCTAGCTCCAAGGCAGAGTGGCACATGGCAGAGGGCAACAGTTCAAGGCAGCAGAAGACAGCAAAAGCAACAAGAGCAAACTGAGGAGGAGAGAGAGAAGAATCTTTCTGTGTCTTATATTGTATGTAGGCTACCCACCCTAGGATGAGTGTAGCACTCACACCCATAATCCCAGCACTAGACAATAAATCAGTCACAAACTCTAGATTTAGCCACTTCAGAAAAGTACCCTCCCATGACTGCATGAGGCTTTCAGGGGACATCCAGACACAAACCATAACAACCATTATCCACCTGCGAGGTCCCATGTTGGTGTTTACCATAAAATTAGTATTAAGGTTCTCTGCATATGTTTTATTTCTCAGATATAGTTCAAACACTTTGACAGTGGTAGGAACTCTATATGTCACATGTTCACACGTGTTGGGCAACCACTGTGAAGTTACAAGGATTGGTATTTCAAGATCTAATCTGAGATTCGAGGGAGATTCCAAAGTCAGATATGCAGGGACAATCAGAAAGAAGAGACACTGGAAGCAGAAAAAGTGGTTAGAAGCTACAGCAATAGTCTAGACAAGAAATGAAATCCCAATTCATTCCCAGAAGTATCAAGTATTCTTTCTTACCTTGCCTGAAAAATAAGGTAGTTTCTGCATACTTTTTCACTTCCTGTTTTATTACTTCACGCAGTACTCATTGTACTCTATATACATTGGCCTCCACACTTATCCTGGAATGCCCAAAACATGTCTAAATTGCAAGATATTTGCCCTTACTTTTCTTTCTTTTTTTTTTAATTATCATCTCTTAATTTATTTAATTTTTTTACAAGTTTTGAAACTATCATGTATCAAATGATTATTTTATAAAAGAGAATTCAGTGGTTTATATATTGAAAAATGTTTCAAGAGTTGCCCTTACTTTTCTTTTTGCCTAGAATACAGATATTTTTCATCCTATGATAGGGATATTGCCCAATCAACTCACCATAAATTGAAAATGTCTTAAGTCAAAAATACATTTAGCATGCACATTAACTTACCAAACACCATAATAGAGCAAAACTGCATACAGGGAAGCATCAGTTGCTTACCCTCATGATAA
The DNA here is from genome assembly GCA_004365215.1 of Cuniculus paca. Taxonomy (NCBI): domain Eukaryota; kingdom Metazoa; phylum Chordata; class Mammalia; order Rodentia; family Cuniculidae; genus Cuniculus; species Cuniculus paca. Next base: position 21,281 of record RJWT010010312.1, read on the forward strand.
CATGGCTGACAAGGAGTCAGGGCTCCCTGCTGCTGTCCAGCATCCTGAGAGCGTATCTACCACATTTGGTTAGCATGAGAACAGACCAAAATTCAAAGCTCAAAGTATGGTTCCTACTGAATGCTTATCATTTTCGCACCATTATAAAATCCCCAAACTATAAATCAAATCGTTATAAGTGGGATACAGCCTGTAACATGCTCTCAGTATTTCACTCAGGTATTACCAAGACATCACCAATTTATTTTAAATGATCTCCAGTCATTTTTGCATCCCCTTGTTCGGGTTTATTTTTATTCACAAAACTTGTACTAGCCAGTCACTGTGGCATATCGTTCTGTGGTGGAACAAAAGCAAAAAGCGACTTGTACACTTGAGATTCTTTCAAAATGACCTGTAAAATGTCTGCACAAGTGTAGGCCCTGAGAACTTATTGAACAGAGGAAGAGTTTTGGGTAGTAAAGATATTCACTTGAGTTCAGAGCTTCTTGGGCCCAGAAGGAGGACTGCAGACAAAGACCACATCAAGATACCAAGCACTTAGCATACCCCTAGCATACAGCAGGTGCTCAATGTAAACATTATAAATTACTGAATAAATGACATATTTTGCTGATTTCCCTTCAACATTTTCTACAGTATCATAAGACCTAAGATGGAAAGCGAAGCAAAATACTGGTTCAGAGGTCAGAACTGAGCTGGGAGCAATGAGAGGAGGAGGAAGCAAGCATACGCTTTTATTTATGAAGCCCCATATAGACCATTTTCCTCTCGGCAGTGAGTTCTGCTCATATTATGCGGTGTTACAAATGCTGGAAAAACAATACCTAGTATTTATGGAGTGGCTGCCTCTGAGGGGCTCAGACCATTTTATAGACATGATCTCATTCATGCTGTCTCAGGTCTACTATTCAATTACAGAATGGTTCATTGTTCCAAACGATGCAAACTATTTCTTTTAGATGCATTCTTAAAATTATCCATTCTCCTGTTACAAGTTCAAAGATTTACAAATCACCATGAAATGGCTCCAGAATTGCTACCACAGGAAAGAAGGTGGGTGGAAATGAAATGTTTCTGAATTTATAATTTATGAACTCTTTAGATATTAGGAAGTCATTCTTTGTATACTCATTTTTAAAATGAGGGAAAACATACACTGTGACTTAGTTGCAGCAGTATAATGTGATAATAAAGGTAGGAAAAAAGAATATTAATCCTCTACAACATTAACTGGGGTTATAAAAATGAGAGTTAACCAGTGTAGCTAAGATGCAGGATAATAATTACCAGAATAGACATAAAAGTAAAAGGTGATGTGGACATATTCCTGAGCTAAAGTTTATGAGAATTGGTTTCTTTATTTGCTCTTGTATGAAATACTTGGTGTCTTAAATTCTCAACTTTTCTGGGCCTAGTTTGCCTTATCTGACAATGAGAATAGTTGGAGGTAGTTGGAGGGTACCTGGAGATGGTCTCCAGTTTCCTCTCACCACCAAGACCGCACAAATTGCTAGTTCAACTAAGGTCACCATCACATTTGCCACTGCTACTGTCTAATATTTACATGGAGAATAGTAGATACTTACTAATTGTTTAGTAGGTAGATGTTTCTAGTGTACAGTGATTTTCAACTAGGTTTATTTATCAAGCATTTTTTCAGTGTCTTCTATTTTATGGGCACATCATGGAATACAGAAGATTTGAAAATATAACCATTAAAATATGAAGGAAGCCAAAACGATTGATTCCGGGTCAAAGAGACATCCTGGAAGAGATGACACGATAAGAGCTGAAATACAGTTCACCAAAGGAACCAAGAAGAGAAATGATAGGAAAAGAAACAGCACTATAATAAAATGGAATAGCATATTAAAATACACAGATGCAAAAAATAAGAAAATGTAAACAAGTGTGAAAATTGACCAGTAGGAAGCTAGTCTGAGAAACTAGATGTGAGCCACACCACTGAGAAACTTAAAACCTGTATATCATTCTCATATTTTGCCTGCCAAGCAACAGTTGGCAATGCAGGATTTATAATATCGGATGATGGTGTCTGATTTTTAAAACAACATTAAAAATTACTATGTACTTCGCTCTAAGGAGAGTGTAAGCTACTTGTTATTCTTGTTTCATAAATAAAAAGTTGAGGTTTAGTGAGATAAGACCCATGTGCAGAACAAATTGGCCCTTAGATTCTTTTAATACAGATTCACCAAGATATTGTAACTTCTACCTGTGCAATTTACCTTATTTTTCCTATTCTACACAACCCCATATTCTTGCTGGTAAGTCATTTAACCTATCCTCTGAACAGAGTGACAAATACCTGATCTTACATTCACACTGCCCCTTTGATCTTGAAAATGTAGTGCTCTTGCCTTCTTCAGTTTAAGTCCTACAACTATTTCAACTTAGGCTCTACCTGAATTGGGAAACCTTCGTAGTCACTCCAGTTTCCACCACCTTCGCATAAAGATGACAGTATTTATGGTGTGCACCATGGATCCTAATAGTCTTTGTCTTCTCAGCATCACAAATAGTGCAGGTTCCATTCACTTAGTAGCATGCCAGCAAAATGTAACAACTGTAAGCAAAAGACTCACATTCCTTTAGTCTAGCTTGAAGAGTCCTATTGTCTAAACGTTTTCTTTCCTTCAAAATTCTTCTGTTGAAATACAATCCCTAAAGCAACAGTACTAAGAAATTAGGCCACTAGAAGGGCATTTGGTTTCTGGAATTAATGCCTTTATAAAAGAGGTCTGAGTAAACTCATTCACCCCACTAACTCTCTAATCCTTCCGTGCCCAGCTTGAACATCACATTCTCTTCCTTATTTGAGCTACTGGAGAGCTTGACACCTTATCCACTCTCACAAAACTATAGTCTTCCTTTCAGATATTATCCATGCTTGTAAAACAAAAACAAAACAAAACAAAACTACCAATTGCTTTCTGTTTCTTTGTTTTAACCCACTCAGTCTGGGATAACAAAACACCTTGGAGTGTGAGGTTATAAAGAAT
>RJWT010010313.1:0-24292 GCA_004365215.1 Cuniculus paca
TTAAGTCTTTACCAGGGCCCAGTATAAATTCCATCTAAGAATAGATGCATGGGCCTATACACATCCTGGATCTCTTTGCTCTCTAATTAGGGCATGGGCTGCAGCAACATCCTTAGTGTAACCTACAACATATCAGGGACAGTTGCCCTTGGATGCAGTCCTATGGCCAGACGGAGGACTCTTTTTCCACTTTTCTCATTTTCAGAGACCAGTTCAGGAGAGGAAACAGTACCTTTCTTACAAAGGTTAAACATCACTACCACATTATTGGATCTTATTTTATCCTTTTTCTTGGTTGGGGTTATAAAAGTGCTCTTTGTTCCTGATTTGTCTTTTCTTTTCTTGTTTTCTATTTTGTCCCTTTCTTTCTTTCTTTCCTTCTTTCTTTCTTTCTTTCTTTCTTTCTTTCTTTCTTTCTTCTTTCTTTCTTCTTTCTTTCTTTCTTTCTTTCTTTCTTTCTTTCTTTCTTTCTTTCTTTCTTTCTGTCTCTCTCTCTCTCCCACTCTCTGTCCGCCCCTCTCACTGTGTCTCTGTCTTTGTCTCTCTCTGTCTATTTCCCTCTCTCTCCTTTTTCCTTTTGCATTTTAATATATGGTCATTCTAATTTACTAAGTTGCCCAGCTAGGCTTCAATTCATGATGCTCCTGCTTCAGCTTCCCAGAGTGCAGGGATTGTCCTTCTGGACACCATTCTGAAGGACAGAATTGGGGTTTATTTACATTTCTTCCATCAGTTCTCCACCTTTCCAAGTGGAAATATGATACTGTATGTTTTCTATCATTGCTGTAACAAACTTTGTTGTTTAAGTGATACCAAATTATTATCTTACAGTTATGGAGATCAGAAATCCTAAGTGGATCTCACTGAGCTAGGACACAAGGAGCTTTCCTCCAGGGTTCCAGGAGACTCAGCTCTAGTGCAACTTGTAGGCTCCTCAAAAAGATTAAAGCCCTGGAGGTAGTGGGGCTTACCCTTCCTGGGAGTCAGGTTGCCATCATACTCTAAGCCAAGGGCTCTCTCTTGAAGTGTTTCTTCCATTAGCGGCCACAGATCTTTCCCTGAGGGTGCCAAGATATACCTGCTTGGTCTTGATATATTGGTAGTGAGTCTACTGCACCCCCCCAATATTCTTTCTGAAACCTTGTCTGAGTTCAGGCCTACTTCAAGACCCTGGATCCTCATTATCTAAATTCTCTTCCCAAGGGCTAGACAGTACTCCTCAGGTGGCTGATTGTCCTATGAGCGCAGTGTTTCTTGGGCTCAAAAGTCTATGGATTTATCTCCAGTATTGGTTCAGCAAGATTTGCCTTGTACTGCTCCATTACATTAAACTTTTTGGTTTTATTAGGACATGTCTGCAAGAGTCATAAAATAATTTTCTAATATTTCAGATTCTAACTTTCTTTCCCCCTGTACTTGAAAGAAGAAAGCACAACTTTGGTAGCATCAAGGTTGAGCAGTTAATATTTTGGGTCTGTCTGTGACAGGAAGGTTCTTGTGAGGCCTGTTCAGGAGTACAGCAGGAATTTGGATGCCTGTGATGTTTTTTGAACCTTTGTTCCTCTGGTTGTGAAAAAGTCTGTGTATTAGTTTCCATTTTGATTATACTTTACCACTTACTATTTTATGAATAATTTTTTGGAGAGCTCCTAAATACCAGGACTAATGTGGGGAGGATGGGAACTTACTTGAATGGGTCATATCTTGAGTTGAGATATGAGCCAAAACTCTCCTTGGAATGAGATAAGGCATAAATAAGTGATCAGTCTCTTCCTTCTGTTCCCACATCAGTCCTCAACCAGCCCTTATCCCATCTTCCTCCCTTGCTTCTCTCTCCCTCTACACAATTTTTTACTAATACTGCTAAGGTTGCTTACTCAACTTGAAGGAACCACAGTATTGGAAACATTTGTACAAAAAAGTTAAAACAATGCCTCAGATTCACAAAAATCTAATTCTGCCTCATCTCCACAAAATATTCTCCATCATTATCAATACATTCTATGAGATTAAAGTGCTTCTAATGTTGGGGATAAAATAAAATCCAAACAGTTGAAAATTTGTCTCACCATTTTAAATCAAGAATTGCAGTTTCACAATTGGATATATATTTAGTATGAGAACTTTGAACTTTTGTAGACCTTGTTCCTAGTGAAATTGACAAGATTTTAGCATGCTATTGTGATTCATTCTACTTTATTTATTGTAGCACCATCACACATTTTTAAAATTAAAACTCATGTTATCAGATTGAGATTCTAACAAATATTTGTTGATTTCACTGAGAAATAGCACCTGCTATTTATTTGTTACCAGTCTTGTAGGGTGCATTCACTGGAGTTGTGATGTGGTCCCCACCTGAAACCCTAATCTGTGAGAAATTGGAAATGAGGCTATAGTTTTCTTCTAAAAGTTAAACTTCACAATTAGCACAGGCTAGGATCAATTTGAGGTTGTGAAACTCACTTTTTAGAGTCTCCTTGTCTAGGATTATAGAAGTGCTCTTTTTGTTCCTGATTTGTCTTTTCTTATTTCAAAGTGGGGAATGTGCTCTCTACAAGATGGGTGGTCAGCTATGGAAACACTGACAAAGCGAAGTCACTAGTGCAAAGGGATTCTTGGCCGTTTAATCCTTGGCCATTTAATCCTTATCCCATAGCTTTCATATGGTGACTTTCATTGGCAAGACCATTCCCACTGAGCACGGGATCTGTTATGGTTATATCTAGATGTCCCCCTAAAACCTTATGCACTCATAGGTGGTGCTTTTGGGAGGTGACTGGATCATGGTTGTGTGGTACTTGTCACTGGGTCAGTCTACAGACTGGTTTACAGCTGGATGTGATGTTGGGAGGTGAAGCCTGGTGGGCAGAGGTGGTTACTGTGAGTGGGACCTGGAGTCGTATGTATCTCCCTCTCCTTTGATCCCTTGCTGCTTCCTGCTGCCATTCCACAAACTTATTCCACTAGCACGCGCCTGTGCTATGCTGCCCTGACTTGGAGTCAGCCAGCTATGGACTAAAACCTCTACAAACTGTGAGCCAAAATAAACCTCTCCTCCTTTAACTTGTGGCTGTTGGGTATTTTGTCCTAGCAATAAGAAAGTAACTAAGGTAGGCTCTCATGGGCTGTCACTCAGATGCCGTCGAGCACAATTTTAATTACCATGGTTAATCTTCCAATTATAGGGGATCTTCCATGTATTCGGTCTCAAGGAGGGCAAGGACGGCAAGCCAATAAAGTTTGCTTATTGAAATGGTGACTATCAATTCATAAGTTATCATTTTGGGTTTATGTGACTGCTTTGAGGTTGTGCAGTGTAAATCCTACTCTGGGAAATGGAGATTTCCTTAGTGCACTGCAGATTTTTGTGTCTGCAAAGTTGAGGTTGTATCTCATACACTGTGGGAAATTCGTAGGTATAATGAAAATTTTTCTCCTGGCAACATCTCAGAATTACTGTGAACTTTTATCTCAACCATCTGAAAATCCATTACCTCAAAACTATTATTGCTGTCATGAAAATAATTACATTAGTGAATACAGTAACACACAGCACTTGTTATGGGTTCAAAACCTCATTCTATCTTTTATCAGTTATGTGACCCAGGGCAAATGACCTAAGCTTTCTGAGTATTAGTTTCTCCATCAACAAAAATGGAAGAGTAAGACTCAACTCTTAGGATTGCTGTGAAAAGTAAGTGTATTCTTACAACATAGCAAGTATCCTTATCAAGGTAAGATTGCCCCAAATCTACTTCAGATATGTGTTTTTAACAGGGTGCTTCTAGGACTTTTATTCCAGTGGTATATCTCAGTATTCCATTTCTTAACCACCTAACATGAAAGAAAGAAAATAAATACAATACCTCATAATTAGAAACTCATGAAACCTGAGTTTCTCAGAACAACCCTTAAAGCTTCACAAAGGTGATTGTGAATGTTATTGTAATTTTGTCCAAACTTCCTAACCCAAATTGTCTGCATTCAATACTGAAGTTTTCCAAGAATATCTTTGGAACTTAACTTAAAAATGGTTCTTGTACAGTTTTTTCCAGGAAGTCCAAGAGAATGATTATATCCTAAAGGGTTTTTTCCTATGTGGAAGGGGAGGTTGTTGTGGAGAGCGCTGGCTCCAATTCCCCCTTCAAGAGCTAGAAATAAGGAAGTGAGTGGAGGCCATGCAAGGTGACATTCATTTAAGCTCCACTATTGTTTGCTTTTGCCTTCTTTGTGACATAGCGCATGAGCAAAAACAATTCAGAATGCAATCTGAAAAATAGAAGGATTCATTTAACAACTATATATTGAATTCTACACTGTAGACATGACTTCCCCCCAACTTCACTGAACATTTATTGGTATTAATCATATAGTGTAGCACAAAATAAAATGCCAATTAATCCTTCAAAGCAGAAATCATAGAGACAATATTTTCTGGCCATAATGTTCAATGGATTATTTATGCATACACACAGAAAATAAAAGCTCAAAGAGAAAAAAATCAAAACTATAATTTCAAACTTGAGCCATTTGTAGCAAAGTGGATGCACCTTGAGACCATAATGTTAAGTGAAAAAGACACACAAACTTAAATATTACATGGTTTTTCCTGTATGAGAAATCAGAGGGTCAAATAAAAGATATGTAATAGGATGTTAGAAGATAGCTGTTCCTCAGGTGTTAAGGAGATCAAGTGATGGAGAGAGGTGGGAGACAGAGGAGGGAAATTGGATGAAAAAAGAAGAGTTAAGATGTGTTGTGTATGTGTACCAACTCCACCCAAGGAATGTAAACATGTCTTGCAAACGTGTTAATAAAACTAAAATTTAAGAGAATAAAATAAAAACTACAATTGCAAAGTATTTAGAAATAAGTGAAAATGGATGTGGTCAAGGTTGAATTCAGATGAAAATTTATATCTTTAAAATTTTTTACTTCAATAAAAAATTAAATAAAATAAGCACACAATTTTTGAGAAGTTGGTAGAAGACAGACAACCAAAAGTTCTATTATGTATAGAAAAGGGAGATTAGGTGAGTAAGCTGAGAATCTAAGTCTATGTAGAAAAATTGAGTATGATCCATTGTTGTTCTTCAAAATAATTCTTGAACTTCTCCAGGGTATATTTTCAAGACTTTAGTATATATGAATGTCCATGAAGATATAAAAGATATTCAGTAACTGTTTAAATTTGACAATAGATGATAAAAATCCTGCCACTTTTTCAATTTTAAAAGGGAATTATTAAAATAAATTGTTATGGTCTTGTTAACATTTTGAAGTACAGTTCCAAGTAAAAGTTTGTATCAACCACAATATGATTGAAGACTATTTAAAACTCCTTATTGGAAACTAAGAAAAAACACATTCTAAGGGTCAAAAACACCAGGTGTTGTAAAAACACATAGAAAAATGGAAACTGAGAAGAATCTGAGATTAACACAGAGTGTCATTTACTTTTCAAAATTTTCTGAGTTTTTTTTAAGTTTTTTTTTTTGTGGTAAATTTGTAGGGCACACCTACTCACTTTGTTTCCAGGGGATGCTATTTTGGTCAATACTAAACTTTATTCCAAGATTTATACCAGTCTACTTTCTGCTGGTTAGCTTTTGTTAAAGCCGTCAGAGCACAATAAAACTCCTCTTCCTCCTGAATTTCCATCTTTGAAGTACACAGCTTCTCTCTTTTTCTACTCCCCTAGAGACTCAAATTCGAGCAGATTGTCTTTCATCCTTAATTGTCACTTTTATTGTGCCCTTTAGACTTTTCCAATTCTTCACAAACATCTCAGTGAATAGTAGGAAGAAAGGGGCTACAGTGTTAGGAGCCTTGAATTTATTAGGTGATCCTATATTAAATGAGAACTGTCTACTGTAGAGTTTTCTGAACTATGTTCCTGGGAGTGTTTTTCTGGAACAGGTGAATTAGTGCTGAAATCCCTGTTTTGGATACACACCATGAGGACTAGCAAATTAAAGCTCTGAGAAGTCCTGAGTAAAGAAGTCAAGTTATTTAAATATAAGTTATTAGGGCACACAATTTACAGCTGTCTTTGCCTTGTTCTATGCTAGGGTTGGCTAGTGGACTTTCTTCAGCCAGTTACTTGGACTAGCTTTTGGATTTCAGGGGTATTTTTGTTTTGTGCATGAATGTATGTGCATATTTGCTTGCGTGTTTAACATTAGGCTAGCTGCATTAATGATTGCCCATTGATTTTCAATTTTCTCCTCCAATAACAAAGAAGTCTATCTCTGTTAATTGTATGTATCATCCCACTGGTTGCTTTAAATATTCCACCCAGATATTGGACTCTTCCCCTTAATGGGAGTGACTCTGTGTGTGTGTGTGTGTGTGTCTGTGTGTGTATGTGTGGTATATTTGGGAAGGAGAAGTGATCTATGAAATCAACCCTACCGGCATCCATGTGACCATCTGCACAGGTTCTCTTTGTAGCCCCACTGCCCACGGTGAAGTTACTAAAGATAGCTTCTAGTGATGGGCGTGAAGGAAGTTCTTTTCTCCACCGCTTGAGGAATCAGATCTTTATTCTAAATTTACCATGATAGAACTAGGTCTTTACAGTGTTGGCGATAAAGTGTAGGGCACAGCTATGCTGGTATAGATATGTTCCAATCCTTAGCTGCAGGACAGGAGATGGAGGAGGCACTAAACTCCTTCATGTTATGAAGAATACTCGGGGATCCAGTTTTACTTCTTAGCATTTCCCCTCCTTGGCTCTCCTTTCATCATCTACATTCATCTGTACATCCTGAGGTCTTCACTTGATTTGCATTCCAATCATTTCTTAAGACTTGGAAATCTTCAAGAATTTGATAGATCATTGCTATCCTTGTTCTTGTCATTCCTGCTGATATCCAAAAGAAATGGAAAAGTTCTGGTTTCTATAATCTTTTTGTGTGAGAAGTGTCCATGGCAATCTATCCTATGAAGAGCACTTTGATTTCCCCCTTATGTTTGAATGACTCTAGATCTCTAGGGAACATTAGACCTCTTACACTTGAGAGATTAATTGCCTACCAACACTTGATGTTTGTGAAGCTTTTGGGCCTCATTGTACAGAAAAAGTGCTTTTCTCCTTTGGTTCAAATACAAAGTCCCTTTTCCAGTGACTTGTTTTGGCATAATAAATCACTCTAAAACTTAGTGTCTTAATAAAGCCCTACGTACTCATTTTACATATAAATCTATAACTTGAGTGGGGCTCAGTAGGGACAACTCATCATTACTTTGTTATAGTGGAATCTTAGCTGCTGAAATATGTGGTTTGTCCAGTGGATCTGTCTTGCGTGGTGGCCGTAGGGTTCTTAAATGGCATCTCAGGGTTCCAGTAATGAATATTTCTATAGATTCAGCCAGAAGATGCAAGTTTTTTTAACCTTGCCTCTGATGTCATGTATATATTTTTTGCTATATTCTATTGACCACATAAGGCAAGTCCTGATTCAATCAGGGAGGGGGTACCCAAAGGCAAAGACATCAGGGAGTAGGCATCACTGGGGGACCGCCTTGGAGGCTGGATATCACATCTTCCTTCCATTCAACTTGAAAAGGAAAACTGACTTTTAAAAATGCAGATCAAGCACTGCTTGCCAAAAATTTCGATCACCACAAAGAAGAGATCAGAACACATATTTTCTCTGCTCCTTCTAGCCACTGTGTTGTCTTTATTAAATGAAAAATTGAATTAGAGGCAAAGAATGTCAGTACTTAACATACAATTTTACAAAAAGGCAGTTGTGTTATCTACATGGGATATCAAAGAATCCATCTTGGCTCTGTACATCTGGTTGTGCATGTTGTACCAGATAGGGAGGAAATTCTGGATGCTGGCTTTAAAATGATAGTAAGGCATCCAAACCACTGTGAAACCAGCAGCTACTGCATCTTAGCTCCTAACTTCATGCTGAGCAGTAACAAAAGAAACAAATGAAGACTAATGATGCTTTGGTTTGGGAAATAATGTTTACATGCACAGGATGCATCTACTTAGGTCTTTCAAAAACTAATTGTTCTAATGATTTTATTGCTTTGTAACAAAATAAATCAAACTGACATTGATTTCAAGGTCACTGAGAATTGAAGTTTAAACATAGTCATGACTATTAGGATGCAAATTTGAATGCAAGAAGGAGGCTTAAGGAAGAAGGCATCACAGTATATTGTATTCTTGTAAACATTAGTACAAGTACAGAGTAATAGAGATTCCTCTAGATGATGCTAAGTAGACCCATGTTTCCTACTTTCAGAAGGATGAAACATTAAGGATTCTTTTCCATTTTACCTGTGCCAGAGTATAATATCTTCCCTAAAGAAGAGTGGATTCCAATTTGGCTACATTTCTTCTAGGATGCTGTTGTTGGTTACCCTCCAAGTTTCTGGTGCCCCACAACATGGGCCAAACCTCCAAAACACAGTCAGTCCTACAGGATGGCATGACGGAGAATGCTGTTCCCAGTAGAGAAGATATAAAATGAGAATGGAGATTTTGCCAAACTCTTTTTCCCAACTCCATCTCCTTCAGGAGAAGTTTTTATATTAATAGATAAGGGTTCTTTATACCTTTTTGCCCAACTTTCCCTTCCTCCTTATACCTATTCCCAGATCCTGCTCTATTACTTCTATTGTTAACCAAAGAGGCAAGAACTGCCTGTTTGCAGTTTTGGGGCAGGTCAGACGTTGGCAGTTGGTGCCAAGTCAGTTGAGCCCTCGCATTTAATACATATTACTGGGGCTTACTTGCAGGACTGAAGAAAAACAGAGAATAATCAATAGAGCACAAAGTAAGCAGGGCCTGGAGGTAGGCCCTGGACTGTTGAGCTGGGAAGGAGGCCTTTTTGATTCACTGCAGAGAGAATGCTTGGATTCTGAAATGTGATGATGTTGGTTGGTCAGTACTGGGGACAAATGTCTGGAACCAGAGTGACTCTTGACTAGACAGATCTGAACCTAGCACTGGGGCCACATCACACACTGGAGCATACTCCAGTGGGCTGACTTACAGCACACAGACAGGGACTGAGTTGAATCCTGGATGCAGCTGTGGCTGACAGCCCTGCTGCCACCATGGGATTTGCCCCTAGCTTGGACAGCTGACTCTCAGCCTGTTCCCCACTTTGGCAGCCTGAGTATGTTGTCTGATGGGCCCTCTGATTTGTGGCTGCTACTCCACAGTCGCAAGTCTTCGAGTCCATATCCCTGTTGCCTGGGGGTCCTGGTCAGTACGGCAGCTTGTCTGGGGGGACACAGTGAGATGAGCAGACAGTGTCACAGCAGAGTTTGCCTACTGCACAAGGAGGAGGGACCTACAGTCAGACATTTTCCAGGACGTCAAGGGGTACAAGGCCTCTCTTCTTCCCACTGAGGACTCGGATAAAACCGTCATGTTCTTCTTCAGAAGTCACACAGATCTGAAGGTCAAGGAAGAAAAATCAAAAGACTTTAGTGTCAACAGGAAAGCTAGAACCTGCAACTTAAATGACTGCTTACTGTCACAAGAGCACCAAATTGGAAAAAAGGAGAGAAGCTTCAGGCTGGGTAGTTGTGGCACTGTGAAAACAAGTTTTGATTTAAAAAATTAGTTGGAATCTAGGGTTTGGGACTAACCTCAGGCATTGAATGTTTTCTGAGCTTCAGCTTTTTGTATAAGGATTAGTGAAGAGGGAAATAACAACCCTGCTCCCCTAAAGAGTCACTGTGAGGAGAGAGTAAGAGCCTCGCATGCAGCATAAAAGTTTTCAACATGTTATTTTGAAGAACTAAAATAATAGCTCTCATTTAGCAGGCTCCTGTCATGGGTATAGAATTTTTTTTTTATGTTCCTTATACAATATTGGGAAGTCAAGGGGAATTCTTTGTAGACCCAAGCATACAGATGCTAACATCTCCCCTTTGGATACACTTGCCACTCACCACAGACATGTCAGTTAAGTATATGTAAATGAGAAGTTCTCACGGAGAAATGTTAGTGTGCTGGGAGTTTCTTATAGCTGACCTGCTTCCATAGGTGAATTATATCTTAGGTTGGGTTTCTAGAAGCAGTCTGCAAGTGACTTACTAAGAAAGCAGAGCAGGATGGGGCAGAGAGGCAAACTTAGAGCAAGCCGAGACTGACCACAGAGGAGCTCTGGGCATGGGTTTTACCACAATATTGTTTCACTTTGAAGCAAAGGGTGTGGCCTTTTGGGTCCCAGATACTCTGGTTACTGGCTGACTGGACATAAAATGCACAGCCTTTCAGGTGAGGCAGCTTTGGCTCTATTAAGGAGCAAACATCTATGAGTAGTTAGCAGCTGATAAATACAGTAAACTGGGAGGTGGGGTGTGTCCACTTAGTGAAAAACATGTGGGTAACGCCACCTGCCTTCCCTAGATTGTGGTCCCTTCTTCCATCTTTAAATATAGTGATAATGGATTGAGTTCTGCTCGTACTTTATTTTTCTGACTTGCCCTGTGCTTCATCTCTCCTCTGCTCCCTTCTGTTGCATCCCTCTGCCTGAGCCAGACATATTTTTACCCTTATAAAGGTGAAATAATTAGATTTGGTCTACCTAGTTGGTCTAGGATAATTCCCATTTCAATGTTCACAACTGTAATCACATTGGCAAAGTCCCTTGCAAATGAAATCTGGATTATTGCTGCTAGTACAAATCACCACCCATTTGGTGGCTTAAAGCAACACATATTTATTATCTCATAGTTCTAAAGTCACAAGTCCTAAAACCGAGACATCAGTAGAGTTGTATTTCCTCTGCAGGCTCTCAGAGAGAATGTACGTTCCTTGTCTTCTCCAGCTTCTGGAGTCTACTTATTCTGCTTGGCTCACGGCCCTCTCCTCCATCTTCAAGGCCAGTAGCAAAGCATCTTCAAATCTATCCAACTTTTTCTCCCATTACCACATCTTTTTTTCTGATTCTATAAGAATCTTTGAGATTAGGCTGAGCTCACCCATATAATCCAGGGTAATCTCCCCATTGCAAGATCTTTAATTTAACCATATCTACTAACTTCCTTTTGCCATTAAAGGTAAAATATTCAATATTTTAGGGATCATGACAGTTTTGAGATGTTGTTACTACTATTACTTTATTTACCACAAGATGACAGCATTAATAATATTTCAGGAAATATGCACATATGTCTGAAAATATAATATTCTTAGATGTAGTAGGTTGAAAGATGTTGTGCTTGAGGCTGTAAGAAAAGAATCTTTAAGGTAGAGAGATGATGTAATGAGATGCAAAGAAATATGCTGTAGAGGAAGAGGGGCTGAGAAGAAAAGATTACCAAGAGATAAAGATTATATTAAAATTTACATTAGAAGCAATGAAAGATTGAGTTGAAACTTCAGAAAATGAAAATGAAATGAAGACTATACTGAAATATTCTCTTAGGAGGAAGAAGACAGAAATAAAGAAGTGGATAATGACAAATACTAAAACTATAAGGAAAATACGCTAAAATAAAGATGATTCTGTAAAAGAATTATCAAGCTTCTGGGGAAGAAGTATTAAGATCAAAAGATACATGATAAACAGAGAAAAACGTTGGCCACATGGGATAGACCAGGTGTAAATATTCTTAAAAGAGAATAGTGTGTTTTTAATAGTATAAGAAAATGGGCAAAGTACATGAGGAAATTATACCAATGCTTGATAGATATATGATAAAACTTCAAGCTCTTTTTTTGTTGTTGTTGTTCTGGGACTTGAACTCAGGACCTCATGCTTGCCAGGCAGGCACTGCGCCACTGAACTAAATTCTCACCCCCAAAATGTCCCACTCTTTATCCAGGAAATGCAGAATAACCTCAACTATTATTTGTTTATAAAATGGCAGATATCAAATATACTTCTGGCAAGGATGTGGTGACCTGACTAGTTTCGTAAATAGCTGATGTGGGTATAAACTGGTACAATCTTTTTGGAGGCAAAAAGGCACTGTATATAAAGGACTGTAAAATCCTTTTTTATCTGTTTTTCTTTAAATTCCAAAGTATATCCTGAGAAAATAATCAGAGTTAGTGAGAAGGACTTTAAGATGGTAACTGCAGTTATCAATAGTAGTTTAAAAAATAAAAACTCTGAGTATCCATTAAGAGGGGTTACTTAAATACATTCTTGCACATCTAGACTAGGGGTTTGTAAACTATTTTTCTAAGGAACCAAATAGTTTGGAATTTCAGGTCAAGGGGTTTCTCTTAGATTTATTCAACTCAGATGTTACAGAATATTGTGTGGCTAAATTCTGATAAAACTTTCGTTTAAAAAATTGGCCAATGGACCATAGTTTGCTCCCCTTGATCTGTATGCAGTTAAAAACTGCTTTTCTTAAAAAAAATTTTTATTTTAGAAAACAAAACAGAAAAAAGGATTTGCCAACAGAATTTCAAAAAAAAAAAAAAGAAAAAACAAAAAACAAAACAGCAACAACAACAAAAACAAGAGTAAGAAATCAACACTAGTTAATTCATTCCATACTATTATCTTAGAAGTAGTTGTTCAGGTTACAAGATCTAGGCATAAAAAATGATCAAACAATCAAACAATGACAGCACAAATTGTTCTTTTTGATGAATAGAGAAAAAATAGTCTTTTGATGAGCATATAATGACCACCTTTAAAGAGCTGGAAGAATAAATAGAATATGGTATTAAATTTTGAATTAAAAGGACAGTTTGGCATGAAATATGCTAGCGTTTATTTCAATAACACCTTGCTGGTTGAATTACTAGTGGTCACAATTTTTTCTATCTTTATAAAACGTTGTTTTCTGAATTTTTCCATTATAAATGCATTTTAGTTCTATTACCTAAAAATCATTCATCCGTTTTTTTTTTTTTTCCAGGACCAGGGATAGAACTTGTGACCTCATGCTTGCCAGGTAGGCGCTTAGGCCACTGAGCTAAATTCCCAGCCCTCATTTATCTGTTTTTTAAAAGTTTTAATACAATACAAAAGGCCAGTTGAAATAGTTTTATAGGTATGATCAAACTATGGATGAATTTCAAGTAATGGTTTTACTGTATTTAAAGTTATTTAATTAGGAAAGTTTTAAGTTTTAGAGAATGAAGAAAATATACTCTGTGTCAATGCAAACTCTGTGTCATGACAAATGGTTAATTTAATTCTACTTGGAAACAGGATCACAATGAAAAAATAATATAATAATTATGAGACAGATTAACCCCAGAGGCAGAAATATGATTTAATAAAAAAGATGCATTGTGTTTATTTTCAGAATCAAATTTCTTCTATTTCCCTGCTAATGATCATTTGTCTCTTTTTATTTTTAGAATTATAAATACCAGAGCGGCTATTTTCTGGTGGTTACTTGGCAATTTTAGATAGCTAGAACTGTTGCAGATGAATTCCCCACTTGGGCTTTACTCTGAGGGATGACGGTAGTAAGGGAGATGACCCGTGTTTAGCACCTGTGATGTCCAGGCACTGTGGTGGGGCTTTATACAGTGACCACAGGCAACTCTTACAACCACAGCCAGAGAGAGATGCTACTGTGCTGGCTTTGCAGATGAGAATGTTGATATTCAGAGTGATTTTGTCAAAATCACACAGGATACAGGTCCATATTTGTGTGATATTGGAATCTGTGTTCTTTCTTCTACATTACGTTTCTCCAAAAAAAAAAAAAAAACAAGCACGTTTTCAAATCTTCCACTTAAAATAATTTAGGCCACTAAAGTGGAGGTAAATTTTGACATCTGTTGTTTATAATAACTTCTTAAAATGAGAGATTTTTATCAGGTAGCTGATGCATTTTAAAAACTAGTTGCCACAGTAATGATAAAGATTGAAAATAGAGAATTTGTATAAGGGTAGAGACCTCAGTGCCTTTTGTTGCCCACATCTGATTGGATGTGACCCCTTTTTAAAATGTATAAGAATGCTTTTAGTCATCAAAGAACAATTATTGAACTTATGCAAGATGATATAAATGAAAGTCATTTTCAAACTGATTAGAATATCTGGGATTTGTAAAATAGACTGATCCTTGCCTTTAACAGAGAAGTTCTGACTTAGTTGATCTCAGGTGGGATCCAGGAATCTGTATTTTTAAACAAATTATTCTAATCTCCAGATGAGTTTGATTAAAGTGGTCCAAAGATCATAACTTAAGAAACACCAGACTACATAAATCATTGAGAATTGTGACATTTTCCAAAAGATATGTGCAGATTGATTTGGTTCCAAGTTCATGCGGACACATTATGTTGTATCTCAAACATATCTAATTGAAAAGGATGAATTGTTCCCCTCACTACTGCCCACTCCAAAACCCAGTAGATTGTCAGCTCAACCATGAGAATATAGTATGTGGAGAATGCAGATGTGAGGCCTACACCCAGAGAAATTGTTTTGAGGCATATGCCAAGGAATGGATAGGAACCACCAGGCAGATGTTCTGCTTCTGGAAACTGATCGACTTGAGCAAACTTTAACTTGCCTTCTGGTTTCACTGATTTGTATTTTAATAGCATAAAAACAATGCTTCATCTCAAATCAGGAAGCACAAGATTATTCTGAGAAAAAAAATCAAATGTGCTAGCAAGATGATTTAATAATATTTGCCAATAAAGATGGATACACTTCATGAATTTATTTTAATCAACGGACTTTACAAATGTTTGAAACAGAAAAGGACACAGTTGGGTAAACTTGCAGAAGTTTGAAAGGTTGGCATGAAATCAAGCTGGGCAAAGTGCCACCTGCTTTATGGGGCATGTTTGGCGTTAGAGATGGGGTCTCAGCCTCAGGATGGTGGTTTCACTGCCTAAAACTGAGAATGACTCAACAGGAAGCCCTCAGGAAGAAGAATGTGTTTTCAAGGGGTCCTCTGGTCCCAAAGCTTTGCCTTTATGACGTTTGCCTATAGCCAAGCTGTATTAATGGCTTTTTATTGTTCACAGGTTTTTCGTATCATTCAGGACACCTGGCTCAGTGGAAGGCATTGACTGGAATTTGCAGACCTGTGTTTAAGTTCCACTATTGTCACTTACCAGGTTCTTGCTCCTTCAGCAAAGTACATAACCTCAATAAACCTTTATTATTCTTCTTATAAAAGAAAAATGAGTAAAAAATCTACAAAAGTCATCAACATGTATGTGACATCAAAGAAAATATTGTAGGTA
This sequence comes from Cuniculus paca, assembly GCA_004365215.1. Lineage (NCBI taxonomy): Eukaryota > Metazoa > Chordata > Mammalia > Rodentia > Cuniculidae > Cuniculus > Cuniculus paca. Next base: position 15,170 of record RJWT010010313.1, read on the forward strand.
TATAAGGTTTGCAAATACTATATAATTTGTACATACAACATAATTAAATAATGACTAGTAAAGATATGTAACAATTATTATTGAGACAATGTCTATAGGAGTATTAATTTGCTCTTTTCATTATTCGTGAATCAAGATTTAGAGAAACAAGGTTCTCTTTTAAGTAGCATATCCAAGACAGGTCACCATAATTCAAAAAGAATACCCTGAAGAGGCCTGACATACTTTTGCAGGAGGCCGAGTGGTCTGAGTAATCTGTCAGGTATGTGGAGATGGTGGGGCTCCCCAGATGTGCAACTGTTGAGTGGTCCCTCAGAGATATCACTCTTTCTAGGCAGATAATGCCTCTTGCTGCTGCCTCACTGAGGAGTGTGTAGGGAGGTGACATGGTGGGTTAGCATCAGCTCCATGGAGAACAAACAACTTTGGGCAGAAAATCATTCCTGCACATCCATAGCTTTTGATCTTTTTAAACATACAATGTCCACCAAAAAAAAAAGTATACACACAGGAAAAGAAAAACTTGGGTAAATATTTTAATACTAAATTTACTGAGACATCTCGAGGTTAATATAAGTTACCTTTGACCTCTACAATGACAAGTGCTGAGAGCAGTGGCCATCCATTGAAAAAACAAGACTTTTCTTTTCCTGAAGTGTGTATACATTGTTTTTTTTTTTTTTTGGTGAACTCTGTATATTATGTCCAAAGCAGCCACACAGAAGAGAGGTTGTATAAATTCATAAAGTTCAGTGTGCCCTAAACTGGGTATACAATAAAAGCAATTTTTATAAAAGGGAGAAATTCCAATTACCAGTAAAGCTATAAAATTAGGGTGAAATTATAGAATCCAGTGACCCAGTTTCTTAAGATATTAGAGATTTTAATAACAAAAATCATTAGCTGGAATACATCTCTGGGGGTATTTGCACAAGTTGCAGCTACTGTAATTAGATATGCAGTGGAGGGATATAGTGATAGGTACTTGCTCATGCACGCACCTGAGCATGCTCAGATAGACCGAGCAACACTGTGTACTTTTACATTATTAGATTCACGAGATACAATCAAATTTTTTTCTTTTAAGTGTAGTTTTGGTAAATTTATAATGTGAATGCAATTTACATAGAAAAGAAAGAAGTTCTTTTCCCCTAAATTTGTATTAATTTTCACCACTTTTATGTCATTATTTAACTTCATGTTACTGTCCTTTGCTGTTTTTAAAATCACCATTTATGATGGCAATACAATATTTGAGGCTCTTTTCTCTCTCCTAGGTACCTCTTACTTCCAAATCAGGAAGTCTGATTTGGCCACATGTATCAGAGGTTTATCGTTGTCTGGAAAGCTTCCTCCTTTCTTACGCTTCCTGGGAGGTAATCAGGCTGTCTTGATTCCTTTGCAGTTTTGCTGCACTCCTTTCTGCTCCTCTCTGTTCACCATGGGCCACTGGTGTGTCTCAGTCCAGCCTGTGTTGGTGGCAGTGATGAGATTAAGGTGAACAGGGCATGCAGTAAGGAGGCCTTTTGTGTCCTCCATCGCATCAGCACTCTATCTGCTTCATTCCAGTTCCAAGAATAAAACCAGGGCTTCAGGCCCCATCTGTGCCTGCGTCTCTCTCTGTGTGTTCAACTTGGGAGAACAGTGACTGGGATCTGGATTCCAGTATTCTGTCCACAATATTATCAAAACTGCTTTGGTTCCTGACATCATGCCCAAAAAGGAAGCATTTTTATTGACCTAATCATTCTCATTGTTGTTCGATTGTTCCTAATTCTTACCGTGATGAACAGTATTCTGATTACTGTCTTTTTGCAGAAAGATTTCTACTTGTATTAGATTACTTTCTTGGGTACATTACAGAAAGTGGAATTACTGCATTCATGAGGTTGAGCAGTTTTGTGGTTCGTAATGCCTGGTACCAAGTCATTACTCAGAATGAGTGGACTGATGTATTCTAGCATTTATGAAAAAGTCAAATTGCTTTCACTCCATCCTCCATCTTTCTTCAGCTATATATGGAGAATAATACTCAAAATTATTGGTCTCTTATTTTAAATAACTTTTATTTACTTGAATATAATAGGAGTGGGAATACAATTTTTTTAAAAAAGCTATTCCTTCACATTATAATTTAAAAAATTCTTTTGAATAGCTACAAAGGAAAATTAAATCATTATTTTTTCAGTGTTATTTATTAGTCATTTGGAGCCATAGGTGGGACACAAAATAGTTGGTTGAGTTGCTTAAAACAGTTTTTTAAAACTACAAATCAGATGTATTCATAAAGTAATGACTGATTTTTGTGCGTGTGACTTAGAAACTACTTTTGAAGGCACTTCTAAAGAAAGATACTCAAGATGTTTGAGCAACTCTATTGAAGAGTTATATTATAAATATTAATGCATTATTTTGTTTTTGTACTTTATTGTAACGTAAGCCTTATCATTTTTGATTAGAGGCATTCATTGCCTTGGAAAATGTTAGAATTATTGTTCCAAGAATTCAGACTGAGAGGCAAGTTTTGGGTTCCAAAATTAGAAATTGAAACCCTGTATGACTTTATTGAGAGAGAAAAGTTCTAATTTATAATTTCACAAATCCTCTTCTAATATATCCAGAGCAAACTTGGAGTTCTGATCAGATTATTTTACCCTGTTGTAAGAATACAGAATCATGACTTGAGAGGAGTCGCAGATAACAATGAATGGAAAGAAGCCCTCTGGTGGAAGAAGACAGAAAAAAAGACAAAGATTTAAATTATGATCATGTTGTTTCTTTGTGCCTATTAACAATACTGGGAATACACAGGGAAGAAAGAAGTTTAAGGATAAATAGATGCAGAGGGTTCAGGAAGAGTAACATCATAAAGAAATCCAAATCTAATGGTACTGGAGCAAGATGGTGTGAGACACCTCTAGATTAGATATAGGGAAATGTCTAACACATGTTCCTGACCAGGTAGTCCTTGCTAATCTATATTCTATGTCTTATGCCATGGTGTGATGTTGTGATCTTCAGGAAACAGGTAGAGGCTTAGAATCTGGACAAGGAAACCTAAAAGGGATCCTTGTGATTGGAGGCAAATATAAAGAACCCTGGAACACAACAGCGAGTAACACCAACATGTTCCTAAGAGACAATGGAGGCACATTGGTGGGCACAAGCACAGAGTCTAAACTAGCTGCTCACATCAGTGATCAGTGAGCCTTGGTGAAAAGCACAGGGACTAGATATTCTCAACCTGTCAACACAAAGTAAGCACATTTCCTCTTATGAACTTCACCAAGTGAAGTTCCTAACATTTGGTTTTGCATGTCTAGATTCTCACTACACTAATATGGTTTGGAATAAAAATATCTTTTCCCAACTAAATGCATTATAACCTCACTCATCCCAACTTCTGAAAACTGTAGTGTTTTTTTTTTTTTTTGGTCACACCTGGAATGTTTTTGTGTGCTGTACTCACCTGATTCTCCTTCAGTGTTATCTGCCCCTGCTCCTTACACCCAATGAAGGTTCTAACACATCTAAAAATCTTCTCATTTTGTTGTACTCTCTGAACAAAGTTGGCTGGAAAGAAGCCAATCCTGTCTTGAATTTTCCCCTGTAAGGATATAGGAGGTATTCATTTGCGATTGTACCACTTATTGTAATTACCAATCTCTTCTTTTACCAAATAATCATTTCTTTTTAAAGAAAGAGAAATACTTACTTTCCACCAGTCTTCATTGGAATCTTCTAGAAGAGTAATCAAGTCTCCTGGACTAAAATGAAGAATGAATAAGTTGGGTGGGTGGGGAAGTAAAAAAAGAAAAAAAGTATATACTTTAAAGATAAAAGTATTATTTTTTCATTCTTGCAAGCAATCTTAAAATACAGAAGAATAAAACAAACATGACCTTACAGTTTTTCCCATACAAGAAAACAGATAGTGGGTGCCACCTCTGTGTTGTATTTTAAAAAATAATCCTTAATATGATACACAGAAAACCATATTTATATTGCAAAAACCACTCTAAAATTTACAACTTGATAAGTTTTGAACTGCAAGTTCCCCTTTGATTCTGCCTCCCATTCCCTGTGTGTCCTTCCAGATTCTTTCCTATACACTTACATTTATATGCAGATATGTGCGTTTTGTTTTTCTTTAGCACTGACATGTAGAATTTGTCATCTTCATAATTATCTGCACCTTCTCATTGCCTTCTTGGAATGTAGCGCACTTTTGCTTACCTCCACTTTCTGTGTTGGCATGATTTGGAATTTTATTCTAGGAATTTTATTTTGTGCATGTGTGTTTGCATCACTCCCCAAGAATTATCTGGGTTTAGCTGAAGACATAAGTGTTTTTGTCGGCGATGCCCTTTACATACGTTTGTAATTTGCTACTTCTAGTTTTATTTTCCAAAATCCAGGTGTGTGTGCATACACGTGCATGCTTTAATTCTTTAACCACTCACTTACTTCCAGGAGATTTTACAATGTGAAGGCTGTTACTTTTCACCATGAAAATGTCTCTACTATATGTGCCACTGTTTCTCTCATCTACCTCTCTTCTTTCAAGAACTTCTAATTAATATATGCTGTACCTTCGGAATCCATCCTCCACAGCTTTTCTCTTTTCTGTTTATTTTTCATGTATTTTCTTTCTCTACATTGTAATTTTCTCAATTTTATTTTCATAATCATTCATTGTGTCTAAACTCATCTCTTCTATGAGAATATGATAATCTATGACAATCTCTTCTATCATAATATTGAGTTTTTTTTTAAAAGAAAAAAGTTTAGTAAAGTTTTATGGAAAATTTTCTAATTTTCAAGGGTTTCAAGGGTTCTTTATTATTTTCTGAAAGTTTGCTCATATTTATTTTCTGAAAAGTTTCTGGAACTTACTTTCTGTCATGGATGTAATATAATAGAACTTTCTGATGATATTATCATATTTTAAAAATTATTTCTTTCCTTTATTGAATTGTTTAGGATTAGTTGGTCTGTTCTTTATCTTACTATTTCTTCTTCATTTAAAGAATTTTCTTGGATACCTGGCATTTCTTGGTTGTCTCTTTATATTAATGACTGAAAGACAGCCAGGTGGATGGGGCCAGCTGTTCAGCATTCTCTGCCATTACACACATCTGGTGTGTCCTGGCTTTCTCTACCATGTGCAAGGGCTGTTTACAGGCTACGCTTCAAGCATGTCAATCAAAATATCTAATTTTTGTATATCTGAAAATATAGTAGAGACAAGCAGTCTGGGGCATCTATTATTCATTATCTCAGTGGTGAAACAGAAGGCTTCTTTAATCTTGGTGAGAGAGGTTATTTTAAGTTTATTTTCCTCCTAAGTAGAGCCACCTTTTCCCTTTTTTCATGCCCTTTAGAATGTCTGGAAGTCAGAGTTTTCTTAACACAATTCATTCTTCTTTCTTAAGCATTGGTGCCCACATGAGAGCCTCCTTAAGCATGGGTTCCCTTGCTTAGACAAGAGGGCTTATGACTTGTAAGACTCAGAGTGGACACACTGTAGCTTCTGTCTTATTTTACTGGCCAACACAAATCATAAGGTAAGTCTAGACACAAAGGATGGGGTAACGGTGTCTTCCTCTCTGTGAGAGTAGCTGCAGTATCATAGCAAAGGGTGTCAAAATAGGGCGGAGAGAAGAATTAGGGCCAGCAGTGCAATCAGCCCACTGCAAACCCCCATGCTCTTCTGTGAACTTGCTCAGGGTCTCCTTGAATGTGCTTCTCCTTCTAAAGTTGTTTGTTTGTTTGTTTTGTTTTGAACATTCTTTGGTTCCTGGTCCTCTTTGTTGTTCTAATGCTAATTGTATCTTCTGTGGCCTGCCAGGAAATTCCAAAGATTTCTGGTTGTATCACAGAATTCTTTCTTTTTTCTAGTACTGCTATGGAAGTAGCCCTTAAAAAAGATATTTTTGGATATTCTTAGGAATTGGGGCAAGAGAAGAAACAGATTTGTGTGCTCATTTTGCTATTCTGATTCAATCTCCTCTGCCATCATTTTCAATTTTCAGTTAATATCTGTTTTTATTGGGGATTACAACATAACAGGGCCGTACCACCTGAAGCATTAAACACAACTGGCATTTTGATATTTCAACAGTCACAGTTATGTGCTGATGCTACAGAAAGCGAGATGGCTGAAAATCACTCTTTCCCAAGTAAGGGATTTAATTAAGCAGCAAGGATGAAAGTCTATGTAGAATAATCTTCTAAGCTGCAGCAGATTTTATTTAACCCAATAACCTAAGAAACCATGTGTCAGTAACAAATAAAATGACTCTGCTGATGGTTTGGCAGGAATTGTAAGTAGGGCATAAAGCTGAAGATTGGGGGAGGTATTTTCTTAAAGTTGAAGGAAGATGCTGCCTGAATCCGACCTCTATTTTTATAGTCTATCTAGAGACTCACTCTTTATTTTGCCCAGAAGTGGACAGTCCCCAAATGCAGGTCCCACGTTAATTAAAGTACATATTAGAATAAGGCTTTCACTGAAATAGAAACTATAATTTTAAATACCAGACATAGAGATAACAGTGTACAAAGATTCTTTCTTTTCCTATAAAAAAACTCTACCAGGATCCGAAAATGGCTTGGTGAATAAATTGAGTTAAATTCATCTATTTGTTTTTTATTTCTTGTTTACCCACTCATTCAACACACATTTACAGAATGTGGATTCTGAAAGAGCCATTTTCCTAGGCACTGGTTATACTTTGCTGAAGACAGTCTACCCTAGAACTAATATTCTAGTGGGAAAGATGGATAATAAGCAGGTAAAAAGATAATAAAGCATCTGATAAGTATATGATAATAAACATATAATGTACTATATATTAATAATCAATAAATATACAATTTCAAGTTGTCTTATAGGTTATGAAGGAAATAAACAGAATGTAGCCAAAAAGAATAAAAAGGGCTCCTCAAGAGATTAGTGAAATAGTCTAAGCATCAGTCAGAGACAGTTAATGCTTTTTTCAGTATAAGGAGGATCTTTCTCTATGGTAGCACTTGAATCCAAGACAACAATTCTCTAACATCTGAGCCAGCAACCTTGTAGCACGTGGGGTTTGTACCCTCTGTACTCATTCAAACACTACCCAGTAGTCTCAGCATTCTTTCCCATGGGGGCTGCATTCAGATCTAGAGATTTTTCCCACAATGGACTCCAAATGGTGCATACGGCATGCAAGATGAAAACATTCTGTGATGTAGCTTTTTTTTTTTTAATATGCTGACCCAGTTTTGAGACCCAGGCTAGTCAATTCCACTCTTAAATTTATACATTCAACCACTTTCCTTCCCAGGGCTTGACCACATTGAATCACTATGCATCCGTTTTAACCACTCATTCTGGATCCAGGTACCAGAAATTAAGAGACAGTTCCTATGCTCTAGAGTTTGTGAAATTATTTAAATTAGCCAATCTGCAGGGAGCCCTAGCAAACTCCATGGGTAGTCATATATAACTGCCCCTGTAGCTCCAGTTTCCTGTTATCCTGACTTTCAGGCACAAACAGCTGTGTGGTCCTTCCCGGCAGCCCTTCACGCATAACAATTGGTTTTCTTCCCAACACTTTCTGTTATGGTTTGGGTCTAGACAGCCTCCAAAACCTCATGTAGTCATAGGGTTTTTTCTTCAGAGGTGGCTCAATCAAGAGTGTGTCATTGATTTTCAGTTTAATATTGGGATTAAGGGTGTCAGGATTAAGGATAGGTGATTGCTGAATCAGCCCCTTGACTGGATTGGCACTACCTTAGTCCCAGTAGAATTGATGTGATATCAGGGACAGAAAGAGGTTTGTCTCGCTTTCTCTTGTTGCTTTTGTTTTCTTTTGCTGCCAAACTGTTGCCCTTCTTCCATAGATCACCCTGCCTTGGAGCCCACCAATGATGGACTGAAACCTCTACAAACTTTGGGTGTCAGGTATTTTGTCTCAGCAATGAGAAAACTATATAAGACACCTTCTCAACTTAGTTCCTTTCTCCTACATGGTCTTGGGATACTGAGTTCTGTTATCAAAGAACTAAATTAAAACATTGTGCCAACCAGTTCTACACAGAAAACCTTGACATTGGCCCCAGAGGGAAGGAGGCCTATGGTTATAATTCTCCTTCTTCTGTTTATTCTCAAGATGGACAGTGCATGATTCTGCCTGCAGTTGTTTCACAACTGGAGCCGACAGCCCCATTTCTATGGAGTAGTTCTTTATTGATTTTGTCAAACTTCAAGCATTATCTAAATTATCCCACTCTGGCCTAACAGTCTCTTTCTTTCAGGTGACTTTACACTTCTGATCCATTTTGTATGGATTCTATAATTTATTTCTAAATTTTGGGGACAAGTGTGATGAGATTCCAAATAATTACAATATGTTCCTTTTGCTTAACTCAATAAAAGAATTCTAAATTCAAGTAAAAATTCTGCTTGCACTGTATCAGGACACAAAGTATAATGCAACTCCTAGTAATAAAAACACCAGTTTTTTATTTAATGAAGACAGATCAGAGCACTATAGCTAATCTTCTCCTTTTGTTTGCTCAGTAAAATTTGTCATAGGTCCAGAGGAAGACTTACAGGTTGGCTATTCCATGACTGATGGAAAGTCTTGAAATGGTGAAGGTGCTATGGACAACCAATGAGAATAGAAATAAAACTACTAAAGGTAACTATAGAATTATGGCTTACTGGTGAGGAGCACAGGGTTTATTTGTGAGCATATAAGTGCCTGTGACTATGTACATGTGAGATTAATGGTTGTTTTATCTGGGTTGCTGAAGGAGGGAGGTTGTTACCTCCCTCATTTCTCGTTTTTCCACAAAGGCACTGGAGCTCATATTTTCTGCCGCCAGTAAACTGGTTTCAGACACTTGGCAAGTACAATATGCAGGGAGCAAATGAGTAACGCAAGCTGAGTCTGTTCAGCTATAGGGAACACTTTGTAAAGTGTTATGAAGGAAGTTTGATGTTCCAAGGATGGGGGATCCTGGAAGGAGCAGTGTGAGTTGATCTAAGGCCCCACTACCCAGCCTCTCTTCATTTACACGTAGGGCATAGATTTTTAGGGATCAAGACCATGATACTCTCTTGATGAGGTC
>RJWT010010314.1:0-24302 GCA_004365215.1 Cuniculus paca
GATTCACAGGCTAAATCTTTTATTTTCATTATTGTCATGAAATGGGGAAAAGTAGTGATTATATGAGAGAAAATTGAATGTAACAGGACAAGAAGACTTTGTAGTTAGAAGATATAGATTCAAATCCCAGATCTTCCAACAATAATATGAACTGAGGCATGTAGACATTTTTCTCCATGTCAGTTTGCACATATGTAATGATGACAGTGAACTCCGAGGTCAAAGGAAATGAGGTATCCATAAAAAAGTTATAAACTATAACATATTTCCAAATGTTAGTTTTTTACCTCCTAAGGTATCATATATATACATTTATAAATTATTAAATTTGGTTTCTGAAGCTGGGCATGGTGGCTCATGCCTGTAATCCCAGCACTCGGAAGGCTGAGACAGGAGGATCGTTGTGAGTTTGAGACTAGCCTGGGCTACAAAGTGAGCTCAAGGCCAGCCTGAACAGCATAGTGAGACCCTGTCTCAAAAAGACAAGGCCGGGGATCTAGCTCAGTGGCCTAAGCACCTGCCTGGCAAGTGTGAGGTCATGAGTTCAATTCTCCGTGTCACAAAAAAAAAAAAAGAATTGGTTTCTGAAATATTTGTTTCTGCCTTACTAAGCTGAATCTGCACTTTCCCCCACCTCTGATGTTTTGTCCCCATCTTAACATGTTCTAGACCTGAAGGAGCCAAATTGCAACACTGTGCCCTACATCTTTCAAACATAAAATGTCAATGAGTTTTCCAGATTAAAGCATTAAAAATGCATGAGGAACTACTGTCATGCAAAGAAGCTAATAATACTCATGTTAATTTTTTGTAAGCGAGGCTGTTCACTTCAATAGCAACATGCATTATCATCAGTAAAACTGATTCTAATATCTCCTATTGGTACACACAACAGGAAACAAGCATCTTAATATCGATCTAAATTTTTATATGCTAAAGTACAACTGTGTTTATTCTACCAACATATTGCTCTAGATTTTTAAAAGATGTGAAACATACTGCACCAGCTGTAAGCCAATTTATTATGTGGAAGTTGCACAGTTACATAATTTTTTAAAATGCAAGCTAATGTTTGGAAGGCGTTTGCACTATGAAACTTTCACATGGTTTAACCCACATTTTTTTGCCTTGTTTCTCCCCACCCTGCCAATTTAAGAGCAATATTCTATCATTTTGTCAGTCCCTTGCCAGTGTGAAGCACATCTGTTACAAGATGCTAGCTTCAACCCAGAGCTGGCCAAATACAGGACTGCTCTTGGCTATAGATTTAAACTCCAAGAAGCAATCATCAGTTCCACATTATGCAGTGCTTTACAACAATGATAATCACTTACATTTTGCATAGCATTTTATATACACATTCAGAGTGGTTCACAGCTCAGTCTTTGTAATCACACTGCATGGGTTTGAAAAATGATTTTTCTTTGGACAAGATACCAATTGTCTTTGTGCCTACTTCCTCACCTGGGAAACTGGGCAGATAACTTTTCCCACCATATGGGGTTTGGGGAAGTGCTAAAGGAGATAATGGTACAATGGTGCCTGGCAGATAGGGGGCATCAATTTACACTAGTGCTGGTTGCTGCTACTATTACTGCTATTTCACACGGTCTGTCAAAAAATGGGAATTTCCCCCAATTTTCAAGAAAGAAAATAGGCTCTGAATATTTAAATGACCTGCCAGCATTTCACCACTGACAGTTGGTAGAAATCGACCGACACAAAGCTAGATCTGTTCTTGTTAAGATTTGTGTTCTTCCCTTTCAAATGTGCCAGGTTTTAGAGAAATGACAAAAGTGAAACATGAGTAAAAAAAAAAAAAAAGGGATTAGATTGGACTAAGAGCCATCATTCTATCCAGTGATCTTTTTACCCAAATTTTTACTTGAATCTCTGGACTCTTTAGTGTAAGAATTGCACTCAAAATGTCATGCCAAGCAGAACAAATCAAGGTTCCAGTCCTTATGGAACACACCTTCCCAGAGAAAAAGGCACAGACAGCTAATGAGTACAAACCCACAAACACATATGGCAACTTCAACAGTGATAACTGCTGTGGAGAACATTAAACCACGTAATATGACCTGGAGCTGAGATCTGAGTATCAGGAAGAAGAGGCAGAGCTGTCAGAGGTAAGAGAATAGGTCTGGGTCTAAATCCTAGCATTCTCATTTTCCATCTGTGCGATCTTGGGTTAACCTTAACCTTGTGACTTAACCGCTCTGCGCCTCACTATCCTCGTAGGACTGTTTGAGGATTTAATAAGTTAATATATGTGAAGAGCTTAAGACAGCATCCTGTGCATAGTAAGTGCTCTATGAAAGACTGCCAAATAAAACGAGGCAAACCTGGGAAGATCTGAGAGAAGTGCAAAGACTGGAAGTACAGGCCAAGTTCAGGACCTGGACAGAACAGAAAGGAAGTCAACACGTTAAGGAGTAGTAAACACAGAGAAGGGAGTAGTTAATGCACTCTATAAAACATTCATAGGGAAGACTAATAGTAGTTCACTTATGTGGAATTCAGAGGCTGGATAAATTATGCTTGAATGTCCTTTTGTTCCAAGATCATTTGACAATAACACAACTTGCCTTCTAAGAATACAATTATAGGAGCTTAGAACTGTACTTTTCCCACTGAGCAAGGTTCACCCACCACCTCCTTATGTCCCCTGTGACCAGATTTGAAATTGGCTGAAGGGCACCAGGTGCAGAGTCTGAATTTTTAGCAGTGTGCTGATTCAGGTAACTGCAAGTGTGGCCACAGACAAAGCAAATGTGGGAGCAATCTGTCCAGAATCTGTGGAAATCAACCCTACACTTTGCAAGACCAACAGGGTTTGAACCCAGCTGATTATGCAGGAGCCCCATGGACATACCTGTCCTGATAACCTGTCAGAACAGGACCCTAGAGTCCAATCTGCAACCAATAGGAGCCCGGTGATCTCAGGCCTAATCTAGAAAATGAAGACATATAACAGAATCTCTCTTACAGGTTACGATGCACATAACTGAGATAAAGCAGAGAACTGACACAGAATCATTCATTCAATGACTAATCTTAAAGATCTGAGAGTTAATTCTGATTTTTGAACACTGGATGACAGGATCCCCTCCTCTATTGTTGTAAGAAAGGAGTATGGACCATACTTAGCCCAAAAGAAGAAGGCATTAATGAGAATACTTCATACAAAAGGGCAGGCCTTCAGGAAAGATGTGGGGGGGTCATTGTCATGGAAATCCCCTCTGTGTGAGCTGCAGGTATATATTCAGATGTGGATTCAAATTCAAGCTCATTCTATATTGCTTAACCCAAATAGAAATTAATTTCCTCACTTGGAAAACTGAATAATTATGCCTAGTGTTTGAGTAAAATGTAAATAAGGCATAGTAGCTGGCATACCATAGGCAAGAGCTAAATGACGATGTGCATGGCTTTGTGGGTCAGGGATTGCAGTAGGACTCTATGTGGCATCAATGGGGTCATTCTAGTATTCAGCTAGAAGCTGGCTGGTTTACAGATTCCAGAATGTCCAAGAAGCTGTGCTCATATACTGCTGCCGTGGTGACTATTCTCTGCATGTACAGGTTGCACCAAAAAGGGAGTCGACTTCTTACCTGTGACCCAGTGGCCTCAGACACCAAGGAAAAGCTGAGAGTCCTAAAAGATGAGGTTTGCCTCCGTGTGCTTCCACAACACTATACTGATTGAAGCCCAGATTCTGAGCAAGAGGAAACCATTGGAAGAAAACCAAAAGAACTTATGTCCATCTTTAATTTGCCACAGTAGCTAACACTAGGAATGATAAGAAATTTGAAGCACGGTCAGTTGGACTACAAAGCTGTTATCTCCATAGTGTAGCCAACCTCCAAACTCATGCTTTTTCTTCCCTATATTTACAGCTTCATGAACAAGACTCATCCAGTGTTCAGTGATAGATGTAAACCATCATTGCTCTCCGACATGCAAAATTATAATATTTTTGTAATACTCTGACTGCATCATTCATTCAAGAATATTCCTCTGCAAACAATAACTAAACCTCTGCACCCGAATGTTGCTCCATTATCTTCTCTATATAAAGAAGCACCAAGCCCAAGGGAGTGACTTTGCCAAGGTTACAGGAGTTGGTGATGGAGCAGAGAAGGAATCCACAGTAACAGCAGCTGGGTCCAGGCATCCACACTCCTCACTGCTTGTGATGCCAGATTCGGAGCTCCAAGAGCAGCCCTGCTTGCCATTTCCTCGTGACTCATGCTCACCTTGCCCCTCAACATCACTGCTGACCTGGCTTCAAGAGCATCCCTGAAAACAAACTTCTCCAAAGCCAGATGGAGAACATCAAGAGAGCAGGAGGAGCCGCACGTTCCTCATGTCACACCCAGTGTCTTCTCCGATTACTCAGAAAGTCATGCACGATTAAACAGAGGCAATGAGCAAAGGGAGGCACTGGGCTGTGTTTTCATTCTTCACTGGACATAGCCCATTTGCTTTGCTGTCAAACAGCAAGAAATCCCAGGAAAAATAATGAAGGAAAAAAGAATGTGTCAGGGGGAAGGAGAGGGAGAGAGAGAAAGGCTAAATGATATGCCACACTCAGAATGTATCATTTAGCTTTTGGCAAACTATTGACTCCTGCCTGATCTTTGTCAAATCTTGTAAAGCAAGTGTGATGCCAGCTGCTAACACTGGCTGGAGTCATTTAACTTATTAGATAAATTGGAATGAGATCAGATCCATTGCCTTTTGTCAGTGGGGCGTCTCCTTTCTGCTGGCCTTACTCCTACCTCTCAGAGTCCCAGGTCTACACCATTAATGGTCATATAAAAACAAACCTTTCTGTACCTATCCTCACGTCCAGCCAGGGTACCCTGTTTGTGTCAATTTAATTTTACGATTTCTCTTTTAAATTATGAGTAAGGAAGAGTTCAGAAGTTATTCTGCTACATACCTTCACGCAGATGAGAAAACCGAGATACCACTATAGTCTGGTGATTTAAACACTGTGTTATCTTGCATCCAACACTTAACTTCTCTGGGCCTTGGTTTTCCCATCTATAAAAAGTGGGTAATAAAAACTACTCATTCCTTGTCTGGCTGTAGTGAGAATTAAATACAATCATGCACATTAATTTCCTTAGCTCCAAACTATTTTGCAGAAAAGAGCATCTGTTCAATGTCACATAGGAAGTCAATGACAATGAGTCTTCATGCTTGACTTTTAACTTCTACTTCCTTGATCCACTCTGTAAATATTTATTGTGAGACTACTATGTTCCACATACCATGGTAAGCACAGAAGTTGAGAGAAAAGTAAGACGTCATGCTTACTGCTATTATTGAAGCTTACAATTTAGATAAGGAAATGCAATTTATACTTCTTACATTTGTAGCACGTGTTAGGAAGGGGGATGGAGGGTGCTGTAAAATTGTGTAAGACGAAAACTTAACCTGGCCAGGAAAAGATGACAAGATGGCCTTGAGGAAGACATTTAAATTGTGGCACATGAGTCAGCAATGAGCAAGGTTGGGACAGGAGAAGAGAAGGGCCAGGAAGCAGGTAAGAGAACAGGAACCAGCCCTCAGTGTGGGATGAGCGTGTATTTTCTCACAATAGAAAAAAAAAAACAACTACAGTTAAAACACACGTGTCCCTCTAATAGAGTCCTTCGATGTCCCTAGAAGCCCTCTGAACCCTGTTTCTGCTCATAAAGTAAAAGGTCCATCTTTCCCTGGTGCTTTTGGGACTCCTGGACTAGGGCAGAAGGAAAGGCTCATGGTGCATAGCTCTGTCGGCACACAGTACTTCCATATAGGTGGGTTCCATGTGTGAAAACCTGGACATGCATATACAGTAAACTAGGTGACAGGGAACTAACATGTGTTTGCTTGCACAAATATTAGCCTCTGTTTATCCTGCTGTGCTGCTCTGCTCTGGAAACTGTAGCAAGTTGAGAACTGAGCAAATTATCCAGAGGGAGTGGCAAGAGAAAGACACTAGTCAGCCATTCAGCGAGTCAGCCCTCCTGGGATCTCCTGTCATTATTCTCAGTCCTTCTCACTTCCTCCATCAGTGTTCCATTTCCTACTCTGATGGTTCCCTTTCCTATCTTCCTATCTCATCTCGGAAAAGAAGAAAACCAGCCCCCGAAACCCAGGTGCGACCTCAGAGATGGATTCATCCTAGACAGGAATCAGTCCTGGGAGGCTGGAAAAATTTGTTCATGGGCCTAGCCAGCAGTTATCATCTCAGAGGAAAACTCGCTTTCCCTGTGCTCTCACAGCACTAGAACTCTTCATTTGGAAATAAAGTGAAGACCTACTCGAACTTCAACATTATTAAAAAAAAAAATCTGGGAAACAGCTGGCTTATCTGGCATTACAAGTTACAAGGAGGTATAAGAAACAAAACTATACAAGGTATTACAACTGTCTTTAAGGGTCCTACAAACCAGTTTAATCATTTAAGCAAATTAAATGATTTCTATTATGATCATAATTAGTATTTTATTAGGCCCTTTATCAGGCACTGTGCTAAGAAATTTTCATGCAATAGCTCACTTAATTGTTTTCAACAACAGGAACTTGCAGTTTACCTCTTTTAGAGACAAGGAAAAGACACCCAAGTTTAAGTAGATGCATCTGGGAATGAAATTTTGGATGTATTATTCCAAAATTTGAGCACATCACAATAGATATAATGACAAGAGGTGCAATGTGAGATCTACACATTTCAAAGTTTCCCTGGGGCAGGGTCAGGGTTTTAAGGAAAGGCACAAATGAGGCCCTAGATTTGAAAGATTAAGAAAGTGTTAGGCCAGAGTTGATAAACCCTGGTGTATTTTCCTGTGGACTCATACTGCCGCCGTGTGAGAGCTGCTTCCACAGTATAGGATAGGGGCAACTTCCCTGGCTTCGGTCCACTGCGTGCCAATAGAACCCCTAATTTTGACAATCAAAATGTTGAAGACGCTATCAATTCTCCTTGGGGACAAAATTATCCCTGAATGAAACAATTCCCATAGAGGAAGTCAGAGAACCTTCAAGGAAGTGAAAACCTACAGGAAAAGAGGCCGTGCAGAAACTGGAGGTCAGCTTGCCTTCAACACAGTGTCAAAGAGAGTAGCTGATGAAAGACTGCAGTGGAGATTGGAGCCAGATTGCATGGGCTATGAATGCCAGGTGAGCTGGGAGCTGGTGCGGATTTTTGGAACTAAGGATAATGTATGTCCTCTACTTTCTGTGCATCCGCCCCATGGCCTCCATGAACATGCAAGCACACACTGGCCTCAGAGATATTGAATCCGCTCTTTGCTTTCCCCCAAGCCATGTTGCCTCAGTTGCATGCCAAAACTCTTCTACTGACTTCATGTTTCTGTTCGATCATGACTTTAGGAGGGAAGCCAGCCCTATCCTTAGCTCTCCATCCCCCTATCCTGCCTAATTTCCCTTCATGCATCTGCTTTTCCTGGGCAGCATGCTCATCATATCATTTATTGATATGTTTATCACTTTATGGTCCATCTGCCCCTATTAGGATGTCAGTAAAATTAGGTCACTTTGTGTGCTGCCATATCCTCAGGACCAGGAACACTGCCTGATACGTAGCATACACTCAAGGAATATTTGTTGCATTAATGAATTACTTGCAAGGGAGTTGTTCAAGAAGTGTTTCCCTAGAAGCCAACTGTTCCCATCTTCCTGCTGGTCAGAGGAAGGTCTTATAAAGACCAGAGATTCTCCAAAAATGATCTGGGTTCTGTCTAAATGAGCATTACTAGGTCAATGCATGAATTTAGCAGGTCCACAGCCAATAAATTACACCTGGATGCTGGGATCAAAACACTACATTTTAGAAGAGTTTTATTTTTATCAGAATATGCTTGCCATATGTAATGATTACATGCATTGCATGGAGTTGGCACATGTACATAATGTATCTTAATTATTTCTGTGGCCCTTTCCTCTCTCCCATCCCCCCTTCATCTCTTGAGCCCCTTCCCATTTGTAAAAGATTGATCTCCCTGTTTCCTATTAGTTATCTTTTATTTTGTTCTCTAGCTCATTCATCCTTTGGGTTTTTCATATAAGAGAAGCCATATGCTCTTTAAGCTTGTGTGCCTGATATTACATTTTAATACACTCCAAATTTATAAGTCACCTAGTAACTCTAGCGGTATAGCAGTAAGATGATTTTGCCCTTGCTTTTTCTGATTAACCTCCCTTCTGAGGGAACAATTCAGATTCTCAGGCATTAACAAACATAGGATTACAATACAGAACACATTGAGGCTCCATACGATAGCTATCAAAATATAAATGTCACAGTATATTGATACAGATCTTAAATTCTCATCGCCCTTTACAAAACACACAGCATTTCAAATTCACGACTCTATCTGACTTTCACAGTAATCTTCCAGAAAGACAGGGTGGTCATAATTTTTCCATTTTGTCAGATGGGGTAGGCGAGACTCAGAGAGGTGGAGTTGTACCTTGGCCACATCTGTGTGAAGCAGTATTCACCTCTGAGCTGTTTCTACTCCAGCACTCAGCAGAACTAGTATAATAACTGAATGAACTTTACTAATGCCTTCCAGGTTATTACTTTCCCAAAACGTTACGAAATACAGAGGTAGGCAGTATTAACTACATTTTCAAATGAACAAATCAAAAGATACTATGTAGTACCATGATTAAATTCCAAAGCTTTGGACTAAATGTCCTAATTCTACTAATTGCTTCATGATTATAAGTAAGTTATCTATGTGAGTCTCAATTTTGCAATCTGTAAAATGGGGTGATGATAGTAACTATTTGGGAAGAGGGCATGAACATTTAAATGTCATAATCCACACAAATGCATATGACCTGGCACAAACTCAACAAATGCCAACTATTATTAGTAGTACTTCTCTGATGTTAATAAAAGAAATAGAAATATCATGTTATAATCCTGATTCTTAGCCAATGAATGACATAGTAGAAATTCAACATACATTCACTTCATCATATAATAAAGGAATGTATTTCTATCATTCATTAAATGACTTTCCCAGGTTAAAACAATAAAAGAATGGATAATAGAAATCACAATGAGTATATAATTAGTGAAATAGTCAAGATACAACCTCTAATCTTCCAGTAAGTCTAATTTCTCAATGCTATCCTGATCTTGCAGCCTTTTCAACTACACAGTGAGAAGACAGTATGGAGTATCTCACAGGGGTGGTAAGCCCTCTCTGAGAATGGTCTACATGCTATAATGCAGAATTATAAACTTCTGGCAGTGAACAAATGCATAGGAACCAGTCAGTCAGTCTCGGCTTTGTCCTTACAAAGCCTTAATACCCTGGTGGTGAGCTATACGGTAAGTATTAGACAGTAGCAAGGCCATTCATATATTCCCTTCTCATTTAAAGATGCAATTCCTCTCTGTACATCTCTCTAGTTTCGAAGTGGATTTTGAAAGTGAATAGCTAGCATGTTCCGGTCAAAGCACAAAGGGAGAACATTAGTGTCATTGTAATTGTGCTGTCAAATGAAGTTAGTAAATCCCCATCTTTTTGTCCTAACCTTTCAATCACTACCACTATCTCTTCCACTCCCACATCTCCTAATAGACAATGCATACATTTTAATGAACCCAATACCTTTTCAATCACTTCTGATACTAAAATGCAGTTCTCTAAGCTCAAGTTCATGCTTTACATAAAATCTCCATTGGACAATAACCAATAATAATAGTAAAGTTTTTGGTAACTCAAGGCCTAATGTCTATGTAGTGATGCTGAACCATGTAACAAGGATTATAGTATTCCTAATTCAATTGAGATGTGATGATTATTATTTAGGTGAAATGAAGAATATTAGAGAATCAATGTTTAGAATGCAAGAGATTTTGAAATTAAAACAATAGCAAAAAAATCTTGTTTGTGAACCAACATCCCTAATTTTCTAAGAGTGAAGATAGCTAAGATTTATTATGTTTTTGGATTATAGTTTTTATTAATATTAAAACTCATAGGGATCTTAGAAATAATGTGATCTAATGCTCCCAGTTTATAAGTTTTTTTTCTTTTCTTTTTTTATATAATTGTAAAAATCGAAGCCAGAGAAGAAAGAGACTATCCACTGCTGTGTGTCTTTCTTCTCTATAGCTTCATCTTTACAGCCTGCTCATCAGAGATGTGTTTCTAAACAAATCCTAACACACACCCCAGGAAGCTCTATCTAATACAATTCTCAAGTGCAAACAGGCAGGGCTATTAGAGTTGATTAGAAGATAACAGGATGGCTCAGAAATTGACCCTCCACTGTCTCCTGGAGAGATGCTATAACACTGGGAGATTGCAGGTGGAGGGGAATTTGCCAGCTCAGACAGAATGGGAGAAACAGGGAAAGGAGTCAGATGGCAAAGATTAAATGGACATGATAAAGCTCTTCTATTAACTTAAGTGACTGGACATGCTCAATCAGGGATTCTAGCTCTATCAGTTATAGATTATCAGAGACATCAGCATTTACCTATGAAGCTGCACTGGGCTTGCAGTGCCAATCTCATGAAGATAAGAATTGAAATTTGAAATGTTTTAAAACCCTGGCTTTTGTGGCTGTGAGACACTAGCAGAGGAGTTTGGAAGACTGTCAAGCTTGAACACACACACACACACACACACACACACACACACACACACAGGTAGCAACGGTAATTCAAATTAGCGTTTGGAAACCACAGTCAGAGTAAAATGCACCAGAGGACCTCTCAGAAGGCTTTCTCTCCTAGCCCTGGGGCACACTTTCAGGGTAA
Source organism: Cuniculus paca (assembly GCA_004365215.1). NCBI lineage: Eukaryota > Metazoa > Chordata > Mammalia > Rodentia > Cuniculidae > Cuniculus > Cuniculus paca. Next base: position 10,811 of record RJWT010010314.1, read on the forward strand.
AATACGACAAAGCTACCTTCATATCACTGCTTCTAAAATGTCCTGATATTAACATTTTACTAATTAAAATACAAGGCTAATGTTTTCATTGGCATTCTTCTCTTTAATAAACTAGACCGTAGGATAGAGCAGTGCATACAGCAACAGAAAAACAACTGAATTTTCCTGAGCCTTTAGCATGTGGGAAATCCTATGCACAAGTGCCTGGCAGATGCTATGCACTTAATTTTCACTATTGCACAACAGGTACTGTTCTTAGTCCCACTTTAGAGTGGAAAACTAAAGCTAAGATTTAATTCTAAATTCACCCTGTCGATTTGCAGTACTGCATGCAGGATAAGTCTTTCTCCAGTATTCCTGAGATTAAGGAAAACTTTTATTTTTAAAATTAATCTGCAGTAAAATTGACATTTTGTGCACAATTCTAGAAATTTTAAGACTTATATAATGCCTTGTAACTACTACAAGATAGTTCCCTCACCCTGTAAATTGCTTTAAACAATGACTTTGTGGCAACTTCTTATCCCCTAATCCTCAGAAACTCCTAATGTGTGCTTCACTGTAGTTCTTTCTCTTCAAGAACATCATGGAAACAAAATCCTGCTGCATGGAACCTTTAAAACAGCTTCTTACACCCAGCATTATGCCTGTGAGATTCACCCAAAGTTTTGAATTTATTAATAGTCTTTTCTTTTACTGCTAAATTGCTGAATTTCTTTATATGTGATGTGCCATGCCTAGTTTTTCCCTCACTCACTCACCAAAGAGGTTTAATAAATTAGACTGTAGGATAGAGCAGTGCATACAGCAACAGAAAAACAACTGAATTTCCCTGAGCCTTTAGCATGTGGGAAATCCTATGCACAAGTGCCTGGCAGATGCTATACCAGTGGGATTATTTGAGTATATTGTTTAATTTTCATGAGTTGGTATAATTCATGTGGTTTCTCTTGCATTTATTTCTATTGCACTGAGCTATCTGATAATATGCATGATGCTTTTTATTCTGTTATATTCACTTAAACATGCCTTATTATCTAGTATGTGATCCATTCTGGAGAAAGTTCCATGTGCTTTAGGGAAGAATGTGAATTTTGTTGTTGTGGGGAGTAACACTACATAGGTGTCTATTAGGTCTCTTCTTTCAGAGATGCAGTTAAACTCTGCTTTTATTGTTGTTGTTGCTTTTTTGTCTGGTTGATATTGATATCTAGGATATTGAGTTCAACCACTGTAATTGTGTTGACTTTTTTGGAAACTTTTATGCCCAGTAGTATTTGTTTTATGAAGTAGGGTGCACCAGTGTTTGGTGCATATATATTTATAATCATTACCTCGTCCTGTTGAGTTGCTTCCTTAACCACTATGTAGCAACCTTTTTGCAGCTTCAGATCAGTTTTGGCTTGAAGTACATTTTGTCTGAAAATGGGAGAGTTACTCCTGCTTGTTTGGGGACTCCTACTGCATGAAATATGTATTTCTTCCTTTGATTTTTATTATATGAATTTAATTTTGGATTAAATACATTTCTTCTATACAACATATTGTTGGATTTTGTTTCTTTATCCAATTTGTAAATCTATGTCCCTTTGATGGGTTGTTGAAGCCATTCACACTGAGAATTATTACTGAAAGTTATTGACTTATTCCTGTCATTGTATTATTTTCCTGTTACTGATTCCTTTTTTTCTCTTCTGCTTAACCATTCACCCTGTGTGGTGGATTTATTCTATTAGACATTTTAACATTGTGGGCTTCATTGTCTCTTTAGAAGGTATCACTGAGAGTATCTTGGCATGCTAGTTTGGTTGTCATGAATTTAAGGTGCTTTTCATCATGAAAATACCACATTTCTCCCTCAATTATGAGAGACAGTTTTTAGGTTATATCAATATGCGCTGGAAGTTGTTTTCATTTAGGGTTCTAAATACTTCATTTGGAGTTCTCCTGGACTATTAGGTTTGTGTTGAGAAGTGTGTAGCAATTCCAGTCGGTTTATCTTTATAAATGGTTTGTTGATTTTCTCTAACAGCTTTTAAGATTCTGTCCGTATGTGGGACTTCTGGAATTTTGATTAAGATATGTCACGAAGCTATTTTATAATCATGACTATCTAGGATACTGTAGGTCTTACTTATCTGTATGTTAAACTCTTTCCCAATATTTGGAAAGTTTTCTGCTATTATTTCTGTAAACAGATTTTATGCTTTTTGTGTTATCTTTTGATTTTTCACTAATCTCAATTAACCTTGGAGTAGTCTTCTTTGTGCCATCTAGCAGCTGTTGAATCCATTTTTCAAATTATTTTACTGATTTCAAGGTATCTCTGAGTGACCAGTCACCAAAATCAGTGCTATCTTTTAGCTCTGGTGCTCTGTCCTCATATTAGTCCCTTCTGTTGCCCATACCTTCAATAGAATTTTTTAATCTCCTGGATTCTTATTCAGTACCTTTTCTTGGACTCTAATTCTCTCTAACTAGTCATTCATGTTTTGTTTTGTTTAGCTCAGTTAGCTTTTTACTAGTGTCTTTTAAAATCACATCGATCATCTTGTTTATTAAGAGAGCATAACATTAAGTGAGGTAAATGAGAAGCACAAGTTTAAATATCTCATGGTTTCTTTTATGTGAAAAGATTAATACATGAATAAAGTATGAACTAAAAGACAGATAATAGGAAAAAGAGAGAGAAAAATGTCCATTATCTGTTTAGCTATGTCATCTTTGAGCACATGGAGCATATTACTGATTTGGCTTTTGTTTTGTTTTGTTTCCCTTTTATCATTTGTGTAATTCAGCTTTATGGTTTTTGATTTCCTCCCCATTGTTGCCCCATGTATTGGGGGAATTAGATTTTGTAGCCATTTTGCATTTTTTTTTTACCATGTCTTCTCACTTTTTGCTGAAGTTTGCAGGTCAATTATAGGTGGAAAGAATTTTTCACTAGTATGGAGATCCCTTTACTTAGTGTCTGCTTTTCAGTGGTACACTCTGGCATAGCTAACTGTTGGTCTCTGCCTCTGACCCAAGATCCAACCACCTCTATAAATTTGGCTGGGGAGAAAGTACCATGTAATTAGCTCATTACCCATTCTTTGGAAATGAACCACAGTATGGCTGATGACATGAAAACAAACTAGATATTGGCTTATAAAACATAACCAATAAATAGGAACTATGTCACTCTGGTAACAGTAACAAAATCAGCAACAAAAATAGAATCAAAGACCAAATGGATATTGACATACCATAAGAACCAATACAAGCTACCACTTTGCCACCCTTGACCATATATCAGAGATCTATAATTATAAACTACACATAAAGATAAGCCATATATCGACATACCATAAATATTTACTAAGTGCAACAATTTTACCACCAACAATAATAGAATCCAACAACAATAGCATAGAGTTAACTACATCTAAATATTAATAGAAGTTTAATTGTAATAGTAGTGAAGATTTAGGGGTGAGAAATGAAAAATTTAAAACGAAAAATTTGAAAAGAAAAATGAAGATGAGGAGGAAAGAAAGGTGAGTTAAAGGGTCTTGTGAAAAAAGTGAAAAGAAATTAGTAGAATTAGATGAAAGTAACATAAAAGAAGAAAAAGAATAAAGATAGAATGCAAACAAAAGAAAAAAGAAAAGAAAAATAGAAAACAACTCTCAATGCCCTAAAAAAAAACAATGAAGAAATAAAATGAGTCCAGAAAAATTCCTCCTTCTTTTGGAATGAGTTGTTTCTTTCCAGAGTCTGCAGTACTGGAATCCACCAGATGTAGGGTAGGGACAAGAAGTCACTGCTAAGCCCTGTTTCGTTTCCACACTCATGTTTTTGTATGTGAATGCTGAATCCTGTCCCAGACTTTCCTGCTGGGCGAAGTCGGTCAATGGTGCCTCCTCTAAGACTGCAGTCACTCCGGTATCTCCCAGTTTCTGTGTCTCTCTGGGTGACTGGAGTCACGGCTTTCTCCACTTGGTTTTATGGCGTGTGGTTTTATGCAGTGTACTTCCTGCTCCAGAGGCTCCTTGTCCATATACCCCAGGCCGTAGCAACCATTCAAACCAAGGCGTAGCACTGATCACATTGCCAGATGCGGTAAACGAAAAGACCACTGAGCTCCGGGCTGTACGTAGGCAGTAGGGTAAAGGGCGAGCAGTCGTCTGACCCTAATGCCAGCACTTTCAGACTCAGCTCTGTCTGAAAGCCACACATGAAACTTGGCTTCTCCCTTTGGAGGGCGGGACCCCCGTATCCTTCCTGGCTGGAGCATAAACTTCTCAAGGGGTCTATGTCAAGCCCATAACCTCTCTGCATCTGACTCTTGGGGCCATCTCCCACCCGTCTCTGTGGTAGGTGACACCAGAAACCCTGAATGCAGTTGTTCCATAGCTCAGGTTTAAACAACCCCTTCGCCAAATGGCTTCTGATTAAACATTCTCAAATATGGCAGCTGTTGGGCTGGATTTCTTCTCCACCTGTAGACTGCCACGTGGAAGGAGTCATTTTCAGAGTAAAACTTCACATTACTTTTGCAGTTTATAAAAACTGTGGGCTTCTGGGGTGGGGACCCATCTCCACTGACATGAAGTAAGCCCAAAGAGGGTCAGCAGCTTCAGAGAGAAGCAGCAAACTGGGCCAGCAGTGCCAGCTCCGAGAAAAGCCAATGATTTTTTTCTTTTTTCTGCACTGTGCTCCTGTCTCTGGCTTCACTGTAGTTTCCTGTCAGTCCCCTGCCCCTGCCAATTCCCAAAGATCCACTTCTTTTTTCTCTTTACCAAGTTGCTTCCAAGTGTCTTGATTTCAGGTCCCAGAGAGGCTGTGTTTTGCTACTGCTCTCTACTCCATCATTTTTAATCCTCCACCCTGAGGAACTTTTCATGTACTTATTGGCTACTTGTACATCTTTCTTTGGAGAAATGTTTATTAACATCCTTTCCTCATTTTTAGATTGGATTATCTGTCTTTTTCTTACTGAACTGCAGCATAGTTCCTCATATATTTTGGATACACGTCCCATATCAGGTAAATGATGTAAAATAGTTTCTCCTATTTTGTGGATGGTTCTTTCAGTTCCTTGAAAATTTCCTTTAATGTATGAAAGTTTTTAATTCTTGGAAAGCCCAATTCATCAATTTTTTTCCTTTGTTACAAGTTTTTGGTGTTATACGTAAGAAAACATTGCCAAAACGAATGTTAGATTTTACAAGTATGTTTTCTTTAAGATTTTTCTACTTTAAGCTCCTATACTTAAGCTTTCATACATTTTTATTTAATTTTTGTGTGTAGTACGGAGTAGGGGTCCAACTGCATTATTTTTATATGGATATTCAGTACTATTTGATAAAAAAGACTGTTTTCCCTCACCTAAGTGTCCTAACATTGTGTTGAAGATCAATTGACTATAAATGCAAGAGTTTATTTTTGGATTTTCAATTCCATTTCATTGATCTATGTCTACAATAATCTATTTCTCACCCTGCTGAGTATTCTTAAAAGTATAAAGAAACAAGTCAGCTCATGTCACGTCCATGTCCCATCTCCTAATTCCTACCATTGCACCTAAAATAAAACCCAAATCCCACATCTTTCTACCTAATCTAGCCCCTGTCAGTCTCTCTGTCCTTGACTCTGTATCTGTTTCCATACTTTCTGAGATCTGGCCATACGAGTGTCCTGTCTCTTCCTCAAACCTTTGCAACAGCCTTCTCACCTACCTGTGTCACTTTTTTCCAAAGCTTTGTCCATGTTATCTGTTCCCAGAACTTAGGCACCAGTCCAAATACCACCTTGGTGAGAGCTCACAACACATTCTATCTCTTCATAGAAATTATTGCTTCTGAAATTATATTATTTACTTGTTTGTTAGTTTATTTACTATACATCTCCCCAATATAATGCAAATCCCATAAGATCAGGGATCTCATTCAAACATTTCCAACAGAGATTCCCATAAAGGTTTTTGTTAAATGCACACCATATGTGAATACATGAATGAATGAATGAGGCTGAGATGTCAGCCCTGTGTAGCTGGCACTAGAAATGAGGTTAAGGAAAATATAAAGAAGACTCACTACTATATATATATTAATTATACCCTACATGGGACCATTTGTAGCATCCTATAAGAACAAGGTCTATAATTCGTCAAATACAACATCAACAGAAGTTAATGAGTATTTTATTTAATAGCACGTTTAAAAACATGCATTGCTAAACTGGAAATTCATAGCTAACTACACCCCCTCTGATTAAGGAAATAAAAATAATAACGTAGAATTTCCTCTTTGTATCTCTGGCTGTAGTGTTTCAGCTGAGTATTTGTGAATCAAGTCGAATGTATCCTGGGCTGAATCATGACACCAACTTCGAGGCATTCTTTGGTAGCAAGACCAGCAGCCACACAAGGAAAATACAGCCCACTTCCAAATGGTACAGATCAGTGCTTACCAGCTTGAAACTCCCACACTACTAGCTGAGTCCTAGCAGAGATTTCAATAGTTTTTTTTTAATCTCACTTACTTCACCTTTGTTGACAAGCGATGTGGTATTTGCCCTTTTGCCTCAATTCCTCTCAGGAATTCTACCCAGTATGTTTCTGCCGTTTGTTATTTTGCACCATTAATAGGAACACAGTGGCAGCAATGGTAGGGAAGGGCATGGACTGTGCAGCCACAGAATTAGATACAAATCCTGGCTCTGTTATGGATCAAATGTGTGTTCTTGGGCAAGGAGTATTTAACCTTTCTGTAGTTCAGATTCCCTATGTATGAAATGGGGAGGGGTATATGCCTCCTTTCTAGCCAAAAGCCTGGGAGAAATTATTCACATACTTATTCAACTAATATCTATAGGGCATCTATTCTAAAAATAATGGTTCCTGTTTACTGAAAGCAAACTATGGATCAAGCATTGTTCTTTCATCCTGAAGCCACTTCCAGCTCTATTATGAGCATGCCTATTTTAACGATGAGAAAACAAACTTTCAGAGATAAGAAATCAGGTCTGAATTCATATGGTTAAAGCAGCAGTGACAGACATAGATTAGCTGAACCTAGTATTTATTCTTAAAGAATTCTTTCCACAGGGGCTGAGATTCTTGCGTCTTCTGTACATTGTTAAACCCTTGGTAGCAGGGATCAGTATTCAGTGTCTGCTGGTCGGTTTGCTCTGGAACAAGCAGATGCTCCATAAAGCTATGTTGAAGCAGTTCAGGACATTCTGCACCACTACACATCAGCCACTATGCTGGATGCTAAGGATAGGCTAACACTTAATAAACTCGGGGTCCTCACCTTCCTACAGTTTATAGTCGAGTGGGGATTAAATGGGATCATGGCTGTGAATCATCTTTACAAGCCTAAGCACAAATACATTTCTACACTACTGGCCTGGAGAAGAAAGTTGAGGTCCTCTAGGGGAGGAACCAAAGAGCAAAAGCAGGAGTTTGGATAGAGAACCAAAATTTTCTAGTAATTTGAGATCAACCAAAGTGATGCAGTGTGTAACCCCATCAACAGACACTGGGACACACTTCTCTGGGATGCTTTGGCACAGATGGGAGCACTTGCTGGCTGTGTGGAAGTGAGATTTTACTATTCCTTGTATCTCTTGGATAATTTTGGATATTTTTTCTCAAGAAGTTACCATTCTCATGACTTTCTTCATCTTTCTACATCTAGAAGTATGGGTCATTCACCAGAGTACCTCCTTGCTCTTCTTTTACACCCTACATCAAAGTATTTCCATCTATATATGTTTTTCTGTGTCCCATTGCAGATATTTGAAAATAACGTAAGCCATTTAAAAACATTGTTTTAAAATACAGGTTGAATAGCCTTTACCCAAAATGCTTGGGGACAAAAGTATGTTGGATATTTGCAGATTTAGAGATTTTTTTCCTGTATACAATGAGGTATCTTGAGGATGGGTCACAAGTCTAAGTTTGAAATTCGTTTGTTTCATATACAATTTATACACATATCCTGAAAGTAATTTATACACTATTTTAATAATTCTGTGCATGCAATAAAGTTTTCATGATGTGGAATTTTGCACTGATGATACCAGATTGATTATCCAAATTTTTTGGCTTTTGGAGCCAAATTAGGGTTGCTTAGTGTGCATTAAGTATATGATAATGACAGAATCAGCCATGTATGTCCTTTCTTTTTAGAAAACATTTGTATTTTAACCAGGTTTTAGCAGCTAAGGGGAAGCATAGAGAGTTTTGTTATGAAGACAGAAGCAGAGCATCATGAAAGGAAAAGAGGTTGGAGCCCCACAGACTTCACAGTTGTGCAGCAGGCCAGCACTGCTCAGAGGCAGGGAATAAATAGGCTCCCAGCCCCTGTCATGCAAAGAGAAAGATAATGAAAATATCTGGAGCTCTTTTATAGGTACTTAGTCAAACTATTTTCTGCCTAACTAGTTTTTGTGGACTTTAATTATGCTCTGTGCAGTATTTCCTGATACTGATACTGCAAACCAGACTTCATGCCAAATTAAGTAATCAAATATTATTATGGTTAAATTTGCAACAGATTTTACAACAACTCTTGGAGACTGTCACTATTATTACTCTTCCATATTAAGGATAAGATACCCAAAGCCAAGACAGGCTAAGGAACTTGGTGAGTCACTTAATCAGAGGCAGAATTAAAAATCCGCAAGTCTGCCCCCAAAGCTTAACCTACTGACATAGGTTTACAGTATGCAGAATTCTAAGGTAGCTGCCAAGTATTCCAAGTCCTGGGGGAACACACACTTTCTCTTAGTTGTTTGGTCAAAGCCTCATTTAGGTGATGCTTTGAAGAGATTTTGCAGATGTAAGTAAGTTCCCAAATCAGTTGACAGCCACAGAGCAGGATCATCCTGTTAGAAATCTCACTGAGTCCTTTAAAAGCAGAATTTTCTTTAGCTGGCCACAACACAGGCAATTCATGAACTGGTTGACTAGGAAAAAGCAGATATACATGTTGTCAACTACCCTTGTGTCACTTGCAAAGGAAAAGTGGCAGTTTCTAGCAGCTAAGAGTTGTCCCTCGTTGACAACCTGCAAGAAAAAGGGGAGACAGGGGTGGCAGGGGTGGAGGACTCCGTACGATAGTCATAGAAACCAAACCCCATAAAGAGTGTGATTGAGAACTCTGGGCTCCTGTTCAACTTTCATCCCAGCTCACCCACTTTCCCAGCCTTGTAAGATCCTGTGCTGGAGATCACCGTGAGTCAACCTCAGGGGTCTGCTCTGCAGAAGCTGAGAAATAATCCATGAGGGTGCTTTAAACTACAGGTTGAATAACCTTTTCCCAAATGCTTGGGGCCGAAAGTATTTTGGATGTTTGCAGATTTGGGGATTTTTTCATATATAGAATGAGATATTTTGAGGTTGAATCCCAAGTCTAAGTTTGAAATTCATTTGTTTCATATACAACTTATACACACATCTTGAAGGTAATTTATACACTATTTTAATAATTCTGCACATGCTATAAAGTTTTCATTATGTGGAATTTTGCACTGATGATACCAGATTGATTATTCAAATGTTTTGGATTTTGGAGCATTTCAGATTTCCAAATTAGGGTTGCTTAATGTGCATTAAGTGTATGATAATTTGTCACACAGCCACGGAAAACTAATTTAATTTAGGAAATTCCAAAAAATTAAATAGAAGAAAATAATTATTACCCATAAGCTCACCGCTCAGAGGTAATCAAGCTTATATTTTGATGTATTTGATTCTAATGTTCACAAATTCATGTATGGAATTATTATTATAATTATTATTAAATGTTGTTCTCTATTTTCTCCATTAACATTCTGACATAAGCATTTCCAATATTATCAAATATTCTTTAAAAATGTACTTTTTAGCAATTACTCTGTATTAGATACAGAGATATTTTGAGGTTGGGTCCTAAGTCTAAGCATGTATCTAATAATTACTCTGTATTAGATACCTGCTAATATTTATTTAACCATACCCTGTTGTGGGCATTTAAATTGTTCTCATACTTCTTTTAAAATAAGTTTCATGTGGTGTAAGCACCTGTCTGGCAAGTACCAAAAAATAAATAAATAAAATAATAAAATAAATTTCATTTTGATGATTATTCTTTGCATAGATGTTTGACTTTATGTCTTTTTTTTTCCTTTGACATAGACAGAAGTTGTATTAATATGGCAAGGTTTTTAAGTTTTTCTGAGTCTTGCCACAGATTGCTTCTTCCCTTTTAGAAGTATAGCAGAAATATGTCCCTACTAATAGTGCGTGAAACAACCTGACTTATTTGCTTTCACCCCACTTTTTACTACTACTTCCAGGAAATCCTGGTAAACCTAACAGGCAAAATGTGGTGCCTTCTTCCTGTTATCTGTGATTTCATTTGTATCCCTTTAATTATTAGTGAGATGATCATTTATTCTTGCTTTTATTAGCCACTTATAACTCTAATGTGAATTATTTGTTCATGTTCTTTACCTATTTTTTATTGGCATGCTAGCTCTGTAGAGTTTTGTTTCTAGGTGAGTGGTAAAACATTTTTATTTATTTAGGAGATTAACTAAATATTTCCCACAAGTATTTTCCTCAGATTGTCTCTTCCTTTTTTTTAAACTTAGATCATCTATTACCTAGAGTATCATTTGTTCATCAGTATCCAAACTACCATCTATTACCTTTGAATGTTTCCATTAATTTTATTAAAAAGTACTTGCTCACCATCACATAAATAGGTTCATGTAGTCTGTCTTTTATTTTTAGCACATCATAACCCATTCAGAGTGAAGGGCTTCGCACCTGGTGAGGAGACACCTAATGACTGGGACACTCTATCACAACTGTCATGACTGCCATAAGGACATGCATTGTACCTTGCCCAGGTCCCCTGCAAGGTCCCTAGTAGTTAGCTACCACAGAGCTGTGTAAATGTCTCTTGAACTGAATTGGATTAGACTGATTCACATTGAATCTCAGAACCACCAGTGAGTCACAGACAGAAGATACCAAGACGATCATACTGAAAAACAGGATTGAGTCTAAATGGACGTGCACACAAAGCTCATAGCATAGAAATAGGAGGAAACAACCATAACAGAATCTTTTTTTTTTCAGCTTTCCCAACTCAGTGGCAGATGCTTCTGGTTCCAGACCTCTTCCTTCCTGCCAAATTTGTCAGATGAAGCTGCAGACATGGGGGTCTGTTGCCATTTCAGGAGCAAAAGGCACACTTCACCTGCTGTCATATGTCTGGTCCTAAACAGGAACCAGGTGATTGGATGTGACAGATATCAAATCCAACAAAGAAATCACTTCTGATCACCTGAGAACCTCCCCCTCCCTTCACCTCATGTTCAAACCAGGTAGATTCTAGAGCCTCGCTTGGGCAGTATTTCTGCTCAAGTGTCTTTTATCAGGTCACATACATTTCTAACCAAATGTATGCGGATCGCTAATGATGAAATGAGCAAACACCATTAGGAAAGGGAAAGCTATTGAAAACTTATTAACTAGCAGCCTCTTGATAGTTCTTTGGTAATTTATTAGCCTAATTCAAACCATATAACTTCCTGAAAGTTGATTTCCTTAGATAGTATTGATTGAGGCTGGTCCTATTGAGAGAGGATGTATGCTGAACATACACCTTTTTAGGTAAAGTATATCACCTCTCTCTGCAGGGTAGAAAACAATCACACTACCTTACTCAGTGAGATAATTTACACCCACATCTCCAGCTCTCTCACAAATATTCACAATGCTTCCTCCAGGAAAGTACTATCTTAAGTCAGTGTTCTGCTCACATCCTAAACTCTGATGCTGTAAAACAGTATGTTGTTATGTTCATAGGACCAGTAGACCAGGAATTCAGGCAGGGCACAGTGGGGGCAGCTTTCTCTGTCCCATAATGTCTTGAATTTCATCTGAGAACATTGGATTGACTGGACACATCTAGAATATTGGGGCCTGTCCATTCACACGACTCACACCTGGGCTGGAATAACACGAATGATTATGTGCTCATCGGTATTTCTCTCGGGATCCAGTCTCAGAGCTCTCCATGTGGTCTCTCAACATAGTACCCCCAGCATGGCAGCCTCAGGCAGCTGGACTCACCCCAGAATGGCTCAGAGGTCTAAGAGCACATATGCAAATGAACAAGAAAGAAATTGCCTGACCTTTTACGACACAGCCTCAAAAGTCACATAGCATAACTTTCACCATACTTTGCAGGTCAAACCTCACTCATATTCCAATCTTATGGGAGGGGTATCATACAGTTTATGAACATGTCAAAACCTGCCATGGAAACAGTCAAGAATTCAAGAGCAAGTAGTTCCTTTGGGTGTTAGGTTCAGGGAGCACCAGCAAGGGACTAACACAGTGAGGCAGGAAGGGAATGAAGCCGGTTCTGGGTGAATTAAGCACCAGATTTGCACCATGGGCTACTGAGGCTTAATTTCACTGGTAACTATGTGATGCAGTGTAAGATATATCCATTGCTTATCCCAACTAAAAGGCAGTGTTACTTAGCTGTTTATCTATGAACTAATCACATCATTTGTCTAGAGTTATGTGAGGGGAACGCCAATTCTTTGACGATTTCAAAGGGAGAGGGCATTGCCACAGGACTCACAGAAAGGCAGGTGCTTGGAGTTGGAAGCTATTAGGCCGAGAGCTCAGTAGATACACTCAGCAGCAACAACTGGCTATAGGACTTTTAGTGTATTTTAATTATAGTGCCAAACATCTAGATTTGGAATCATATGAGTTGTGGTAGGTCTTAACCTGTGAATTCCTTGAAGGTGGGAACTGTGTCCTTTTCACCTTTAAATCATTAGCACTTAGAAACTTTCAACATAGGAAGTCCCTCTCCCAAATTATAGATGAATGAATAAAGAATGCGTGTATACCTATAGTCTGTAGTTCAAACAGAACACACTCCCACATCTCTTTCCTTCTCTTTCTCATTCTTTTTCTCTTTCTTTGTGTCTTTCTTTGTGTCTTTATGTCTTTTCTTTCTTTATTTCTTTTTTTCTTTCTTTCTTTTTTCCTTCCTTCCTTCCTTCGTTTCTTTCTATTTATTTGTGGGTGTGTGTGTGTGGTGCTGCAGGTCAAACCTATGATCTTGAGCACATTAAGCAAGGGTTCTACTATAGAGTTATACCCCCCAACTCTAGAATTTGTTATCTAATTCTTTGGCACTTTGGATACCTGAAGACCCCACTATGGTGGTGCACACTTGCAATTCCACCTTCTTAAGAGACTGAAGCTGGAGATCATGAGTTCAAAACCAGACTGAGCAACTGAACAAGAACTCATCTAAAAAAAGTACATACCTCAAAATTGTGTTTGTGTATGTGGTCTACCACTGTCTTTTATATACTATACTATAAAACCTTAAGCCTGCTATTACTCTTCCATTTAATGACTCAATAGATGGCTTTATTACCTGCTTAATTACCAAGGTAGAAACTCTTGATTCAT
>RJWT010010315.1:0-24796 GCA_004365215.1 Cuniculus paca
AATTCTATTGTAAATTGAGGAGCATCTATTTGCATTCCCAAAGTTACATCGACTACTTTCACTGTTTCTAACTGCCATCATTGGCTGGGCATGGTGGCGCACACCTGTAATCCCAGCAATTGGGAGGCTGAGGCTGAAGGATCGTTGCAAGTTCAAGGCCAGCCAGGGCTACAATGTAAGTTCAAGGCCAGCCTGAACTGCATAGTGAAACTCTGTCTGAAAAAGACTGAGTGTGATCATGGATCTTACTGATTGAAAACAGTATGATTTATAGTTAACATTTACTAAGTCTTCCCACATTCTGGACTCCACACATCTATGTAAACTTTATGCATACATAAGAAGATCTGGTATCTAAATACTAGAAATACCCAAACAATTGAATTGCTTTAAAAATGAGCACCTATTTGTATATTACATTATGTTATTACTATACTATATAGCAATAGTTGAAAGGGAAAAATGATATTAGAACCTCTGGAACCAGGTATGACTTTGGATACAATGCTTAATCTGAGGTAGTATATAGAAGGACTTGGCACATTGTAAGTACTCAGTACGTATTACCCATGTCACCATAAACATGATTACCTGACAGGCAAAAATAAGAAGGGCTGGCCCATATGGTGTTAATGTTTTGGTCCCTATCTTCTAGATACAGATAAGGGGGAATGTGCCTAACAGATAATAGCAGGACTATGACAGCAGACTTCCAGGTAAACCATGAGTTGTGACTGTTACTGATCTTTATAATTTCTTTGCCAGGAGAAAAGTCTCAAAGACACAACATGCAATACTTTATATAAACACACTACAGCACACACCAATAAACACAAAGAATCACTACTATAGGGTACTTGTTAAATCTTCACGTCAACTAACTTGGCAGAAAATATACTCTTTATATATATTATGATTAAGAGCTAGAAAGGTTACATAATACTCAATGTCACACACAAAGTGGCAAGATCAGTATTAATTTCTAAGTCTGAGTACTTTCCAAGACAGACATGGCCATCCAAGGAGTACTGCTAAACTTAAATCTAGTAAAACAAAAGAGAGCTAATGAAAATAATCATTTTCATTCATATGTCAAACAGCAGTTCTGGATCAACAGAAATAGAGTTTTGGAATGGTTGCTACTTTCCAAGACCACTGTAATCAGAAAATAACTCATATAGTACCAGAAAGACATTTTGTAAGTTTTAAGGAAAAGGGCTGGAATGATCAAGATATTATGAAGTTATCTGACACTCACAATCAAACCTCCAAAAAGAAGCTGATACCCTTCAAACTAGCGGCCATCCTCAAGACACAAAATTTAGAAAGAGCTACTCTCTATTTCTCAGTACTGTAATGTTTCCTATTTTTCTCTCCTTATATATCTACAAAATAAAATCTGACTGAACAATGTATTTGTAGAAACATTACTTATTTTGAGAATCCACTAGTTTTAAGTTAGAGATAGTAGTAAGGCTGGAACAAAACTGATTAATCAAAAGTTTCGAAGCTTGGCTCTAGTTTTTGGAGTCATGTTTGACTTTCTTCTTCGTAAAATCTTACACTAAGTCCTGCCTCTTGTCAAAATATTTCTGCTCTCCATCTGCCTTCTCTCTACTCTAGTCCAACCCACTCTTAGCCTAGACCAGTGATGGCAAACCTTTGAGATCAATGATACAAACAGCCCCCTGTCGCACGTGTGCCATAGGTTTGCCACCATGGGTCTAGACTGTCAAAACATCACCCTTTTAAATCTCATGAATTTTTGTGTGTGTCAATCTCACTGATGTCTTCTGAGTTTGAAGACTGATACCCTTGAGACTAAACTTTGTGGTGCACATAATCATCATAATCATCTATTATCAGAGGCATAATATTAAAAATAAATTATTTGGGGTATTTCCTACTGCAAAAGTGGGAAGGAAGTAATCTCAGAACAACAGTATTTCATATCAAGTAAATTTAATTTTTGAAAAAAAGAAAACAGTACTTATTTTTTATAATTTACCAGGGATTAGGGAAAACTTTGACAAAAACTGGTATTAGTTTATGGATCAGCATTGGAAGACACCCTTGAAGACTAAGTCTGGGTATGGTGGAGCCATAGAAATCTGTATTAACAAGCTCCTTGGAAAATTCTGACGCACAACCAAGCTTGAGAAGTACAAGTATAGTGTAGAAAAGTAAATTAAGAACTAAAACTAATCCAAGTAAGAACTGGATTATGTGGTAAATCCTATGTATGATTCTTTAACTCACACAAGTCTTATGACTGCCAGCTAAACTTATGCTTCTTAAAGAAAAGGGTTTACAGAGTCTAACAGTTAAGAACCTACTCATTCCCATCTCCCATCCCACCGGAAATGCAAGCCTTAAAAGACAGTATTTTTAAATTACTTTTGTCACAACTATAAAAATGCTAAGATTAGTTTCTTTTTCTATGAGTTTCAATTAAACACACAATAAAACTTGTAGGAAATACTCACTTAGTCAAATGAGCTTCCTTCACAGTTTTCTGCCAGATCTGGATCTTCTGCTCTCTTTGACTCAGTGCTTTCTGATATGCAGGAGGGAGACCCCCAGGTATCTCTGTTGTGTCCCCTTCCATTTCAAAAGGAGTAATAAATACATAGAACTCACATGGGGGTAAGAGCCGGAAGACACTTGAGTCACTGTTCTCTCTGCAGATGACCATTGGATTATCCCAATAGTTAGGCACTGTCGCAAGGCCTGTCCTGGCCATATGGTCCTCTAGCATCGGGTAATGGGTATGAAAAGGAGCAAAAGTTACATTCTGGTTCCCAGAGAGAATAAGTGGGCGGACAGGCGTCAGAATGTGAAAGGTGCAACTTGTTGTAGAAGAGATGGACAATCGATGGCAAACGGCAATAACTTTAACACTGTCACATGAGTGAAGGTGAAGAGCAGTCTCTACAGGGCCCAGGACAAAGATGCTATTCCTGCACTTCTCAATTGTCACGGATCTGAAAAATTTAAAAAATGACGTAAATTCCTCTAGGTAAAGTTTAAAAAAAAAAAGGACCATTCCTACTCCAAAGAAAATGTCAAAATGTCAGAACACTAAGAAGACTGTGCTTACCGCAGGGGAGAGAGCAGATATATAAAAGATTCGTTGCAACGATGAATCCTGACATGCGCCCCCACCAGAGTATCGGAGCTCTTGGCCAACGTCTGCTTGTAAACCTGGCTCATCACTACCATGCGGTGCATCCTAGGGGCCACATGAGTATTACAAGCAATCTTAGCCCTTTTGGTCGTACCTTCAACTATTTAAGAAAGCATAAATAAGTAAGACAGCTTTAAATCTAAGAAGAAAACAACCACAGGAGGCTACACATGTCTACGTGTCCCACATCTAAACTGGGATTTGGGCACTGGCTAAAGAGGTGTTGGCTACACAATCTAGTGTTTTCTGTATATTTACTGTCTTTCATCATTAGTTACACAAAATCTAAAAATTAACCCATTCAAGATTGCTAATAGAGTGAAGACTTTTGTTTTGGAAGACTTTTTCTTTTCCACGTCCACCTTTTAAATAACGTGCCTCAGGCTTTAGGGCTTATGGTTAGAAAGTGAGTGTCGGCCCAAATCAAACATCTCATCCAAGACACCTTTATCATTTCAGCGATAGTTAACCTCTCCATATTTGTTCTTATTCCTCTAAATTTCCTTAGAGCACCATTCCATGAGTTCTATCTGAGTTCACGACTTACTCCTAGGATCTATTTGAGATCATGTCCTACTCCTAGGGTCATTAACACCTGACAGCATATCTTCCTATTATACAGTGTCTCATGCAACCTGACACAATACAATTCTTTTAAAATAATTAGTGCTTATTTTTGAATTACATGTATACCATACACACCACACATGCTTAGTGCAGAAAAATGGCAAAAAAAATAAAATAAAATAAAGCTTAAAACCCCTGTGTAATCCTATAATTATTATTACCATTTTAGTATAATCTTAGGAGGTTGACTAATGACTACCTTTCCAAGGTTCAAAAGCTTGCTAAACCTATGTTCTATGAGCATCAAGAATTATGTAGTAACTCCTATTCATTTACAAGATCCTTATATATCTGAGAGTTAGTGATCTTCTACTGTAGCAACTGTGTAGTTAAATACAGAATTCTTGAATTACAATCTTCTTGCTCCACATTCTATAGATGGCGTTCTACCGTTTTCTGTGAGCAGTAAAAATTTGAGTGAAACTAGATATATTTTTTTCAACATTTGTAAGGGAGCTACTTATCTTTGAAATTCAGAAATAGTGGAAGTACATTCTAGGGCAATTTTGTTTTTTTTCCGTTAATTTTGCCTGCATTTTCCTCAGTAGCACAGACAGCTACAGAGATGTGAGCCTAGTTCCTTGTCTCTTAAAACTTACAAGAGGACACAGGAGTCATGTAACACCTGAACTGATCTATTTAGGCACTGCTGGACTAAAAGCATTCTATACCTGATATAACCAACACTGGATTCTGCTATAAACTTGTATTTCCAATTTATAAACATCTACTCTGCTTGTGTCTATGTAGCTAAAAAAGATCTTGATTCTGCATCAATTCATAAGTGTGAGATTGCCAAATTCGGCTGTATAAAAAATAAAGTCTCACGTAAGTGCACACAAGAAGGTGAAAACAGAGAATTAGAGAAAACACAGCAGAGACTGCAGGACTAACTGCAGCTAGGGTTTCTGTTAACTAACTAAATGGACCTTGATTAATAAATTAACTGAGATCACCGTTGCCTTGAGAGAGAAAGTTATACCCAAAGGATGGATGCTCCCTTTACAGTGGCAGTATTTTTTATATTTAAGTCCTCTATAGAAGATAAATGATTATTACAATACCAAGAGACACTATGTTCCTTGTCATTCAATTTAAATGAGAATATTAACAAATACCTTGGTGAGCCCAAGCCAATCTCTTTCCTGACTTGAGGCAAGCAGATGTGCCAAATGGATTCCCAGTCAAATGGGCTCTCAACCAGGCTTCCAGCTTGTAGACAGAGAAAGTCTTAGAGATCTTTGAGAAGCCACTGTTTGCGTGTCGTGGCTGCCACATGGCAAGTTCATAAAGTGGATAGATCTTCCTGGCTCCACTCACTGTGCCTTCAATGAGAAAGCTGAGTGCCACAATGGCTTCTCGAGAGATTAAACTACTATGGGTTGAATGAAATGACGCACTGAGTTGTTCTGGATCTAAAAGCAACTCAAGGAGATCTGACAGATGGTCACAGACAAAAGCCTGGTGACTGTAATCATTCCAGTTCTAAAAAAACAAAAACAAAATAACTCTTAACAGAACAAAGAAATTCTACATGATCTAAAAGTTTTACCTTTTAGTTATTTCACACTTGTAACTCTCCTTCATCCTCCCAAAATAATTTAGGTGGCCACATACTATGGACAGTGATTTTTGTGTGTGTGAATGTGACAGGTATAAACAGATTCTCCCTTCACATTAACTAATTCAAAGGCAGTACAAGTGGAAATGCTCAGAACCAGAAGTATTTCAGATTTGGGACTTTTTTTACTTTGGAAAATGTACATATAGTGGTATCTTGATGATGTGACCAAGTGTAAACATGGAATTATTTATACACAAAGCCTGAAGGTATTTTATATAACATTTTTAATAAGCTTGTACTTTTAACTGTGCTGTCTACTGAAGTGTTGAATTTTTCTATTTGTGTATCATGTTGATGCTCAAGGAAGTATCGAATTCTGAAGCATTTTGGATCAGGAATGCTTAACCTGTACAAATAAATAACCCTTGATGCTCACTAAGCATTAAGTGTTATACATACTTTAACATATCTCACTTTTAACAGAGCAGAACAAAGTCACACAGCTAGTAAATATTCTAAAAGTTTTAAATTAAACATAAAAACAGCCGCCATGGGCATTCACTCAGTGAAGCACTGGGTTTAATTTACTTCCTTTTATAATAGAAAGAACTTCAAATCCTACTGGGTAAAATATCTTACAGTGACTAGACTAAGAGAAACTGCGACTTTGGGAGTAAGCTTTTCGTTGGCAGATGTTCCAGCAAATTTACCTCATTCATCTGAGATACTTTTTGAGGACCTCTTATGGTATTTGGTATGAGCAAAGTGAAATGACAGACATGTAAAATGAGGAAGACATGGTTCCTAACCTGAAGGAACTCAAGGGTCTATGTCGTGAGAAGATACATAAACAAATAAGTACAACTCACCGTGAGAAGACCTATAGTAGAGATCTGAAAAGACATTTTATGAACATGAGAGAAACGCCACTGGGAAAAAAATTATGGAGTGTCATTTGAAGTGCTTCTTGTTTGACATTGTTAGTTACACAAATAGTTAAGAAAAAAAATGCATTCTAAGCCTGTGGAACAGCATATGCAAAGGTTCAAAGGAGTGAAAACTACTGCTTTGTTCATAGAACTGTACGTTCTGGCTGAAATGGTAGGTAGGGACGAGTCATGAAAGCCCTTGTACAAAATACTAAACCACCTTAATTTTGGACTTAATATTATATGCCAGATGGTTTAAAAATTATCTTCTAAAGTAAATTATTTTTTAAAGTAAATTCTCATTTGGATGTCAAGGCAGAGCTGTTCTCTACTTCAACCTGTTATTCTCCTTTCTCACTGCATGCTTCTCCCCCAAAATAGGCCTGAGGTGACTCCATGGATATGATAAGAAAATACCAATAACAACTAGGGTTCACTGATGGAGCCTAGAAAGGAGATGGATGTAATGCACCTGCATTTTAAAAGGTCGAGTGTAGTAGGGAGAGACTACAGACTAAAAGTAGGGTGAACAGCTGGGATCTAACCAAAAAAAATCAAAGCGAAAAGAAAGAAAAAAGATTAAAAAGCCTACACAGAAGCAGTGGCATTATGCCCATAATCTCAGCTACTTGGGAGGCTGAGGCAGGAGGACCAGAAGATTGAAGGCAACCTGGTCAACGCAACAAGACTCTACCTCTAAATGACAAACAGTTGGGATGTAACTCAATGTGAAGGCCCTGGGTTCAATCCCTAGTATTGGGGGGAAAAAAAGTTAAAAAAAAAACTTTTCTTCACAAAAACAGAAAAGAAAGAGCAATAGGACATTTTCTAAAACAAAATGAGGCAGTTAACATGTAGGCTGTCACAACATATAAAAGTTTTTAAACATGATTAAGCAATATGAAATATTTTTATAGAAAAATTTTTGTGTACTTTCGTACAGACTTTGGGAATACATTTCATTTATCCACCTTAGTCAGATAAGTAGGTTCAAATCCATTAGCATTTGCAAACATGGAAATACTAACAGAGCACAGTGAATGATTTGCCCAAAACTCATGTAATTTTTATACCAGTGAAAGAACTAAAGTAATTTCTCTATTTTGATTATGACTACACAGATTTTTGTTTTATTACTAGGAAAAAAACTCTACAAGCAAAATAAATAAATAAAGCATCAAATCATTGGCCTAAATAAGGAACTCCAATACAATTTTGAAAGAAGATGAAATTGTTCCTTTCAGAGAAAGAGATTAAATTATGAACAGCACCTTATTATGGCAACTGGACTTTTCAGACAGGTCAGGAGACTGGGATCTGTTTCTGGGACTAGGCCACTCTTCTCCAATCAAAGATGTCCTCAGGGAGACCTTGTTCAACTGCTGTATGTATAAGAACAGCAGAAACTGTAGCGTGTCCACCGAAAGCTGTTCAAGAAGAAAGGATGAACATATGTCTTTAAACACCAGTTAAGCAGACATAGTAAACCAAATTCACAACAGCTTGTTCATGCTTTACAAACTGCTATCAGAAACATTGCTAGCATTTGATATGTTTGTTTCTGATAACCAAATATAGCAGTTTCTAAGGCCACTTACCTTCACAGAGAGTCACAGAAATCACTTCTCCCAAGACTAATCAAAAGGAAAGAATGAAGTACATGCTTGTAAAAACGTTATCTCACAATTTTAATCTCATAGTTAAAAACACAACCTTAGTAATTTTAATAAGTAAAGAATAGATAAAAGAAAAAAACAAATGAAATTTGTTAAGATAGAGGTTTAACCTAAGGGTGTCTCAAGAAAGTTTAGCGTATCAGTGTAACAACTGTAGCTGTATATAATTTCTTGATAGATGTACATTTTGTGAGAGAGTAGCCTAATGTTTTCACAGTTTTTAAAAGGTAGCTAGAGTTAAAGAAAAAAACACCACTGGTCTGATAATGGTCACACAAGGTCACTTCTTATCTGAGGGACGGTATGGTTGAAAGTACACATTTGTTTTTGGAGACAGGGTCTCACTATGTAGTTCAGGCTGGCCCGGAACTGTTGATGATCCTCCTGTCTCAGTCTTCTGATTGCTAGAAGTACAGGTATGTAACACCACACTGAGCTGAAGTTCACAATTTATAATTTGAAGCTCATGATTATCCTCATACACTCATCCCCACAAACACACAGGAGCGGGAACAAAGTAAAGTGATATATACAACTTTACAGCTATAATTTACCCTGATTTCCAACCTGATAGAAAACTGCTATCATCTGAGAAGCTTAAAAGTACAGTCTCAGCATCACCCAGATCTACTCAATCAACTGTCAATGTGGAGCCCCATGAATATGTATCTACAAATTTTTACCTCTTTAAACTTTTAAGAGTCACCTGCAATTGTAAGAACTAATACAGAGAGATACCATATGTTTTTTCCAGCTTTCCATCTTGCCAAACTGTACTATGATATCATTAGGATACTGACATCAAAGCAGCCAAGATAGAGATGACTTCTTCAACTCCAGATCTTCCACGTTGCCTTTTATAGCCACACCCGCTGCCCTTCCTTAATTCTGGGCAACCTCAGTCCTTCTTATTTTTAGATAGGGTCTTGCTAAATTGCCCAGACTGGCCTTGAACTCACAATCTTCCTGTCTCACTCCCCAAGTAGCTGGGAGCAGCATCCAGTGTAGTGTTCGACACTGACTGAGACAAAAGGAGTTTTTCCCTTTTTTTGTAGTACTGGGAATTGAACACAGGGCCTTTGCCCTGAGCTATACTCTCAGCCCTTTTATTTTTGATTTTGAGATAGCATCTTGCTAAGTTGCCAGGCTCAGCTTGAACTTGCAACCCTCCTGCTTCAGCTTCCCAGAATGCCAGGATTACGGGTGTGTGATACTGTGACAGGCTTGCCTTTGTTATTTTTTATATTCTTACTATTATATAATAAGGCACATGACAAGAACTCAAAAATGTGTAACTTCTTGAAAGCCTTATGCCTTTATGCACAGCTCTCACTACTGTACCTACCACATAGGAAGTACTCAATAAAAATATCTGATTAATGAATAACCTCAATGTGTTTCCACCTCCTGGTTGTGTCACAAACTTCTTTTCAATTTCTAAAACTTGTTTAGCTATTACCTCATGTAGGAGAGACTAGCTAGACACAAGCTACTTTCTCTCCTCTTCCTGGGCACACAATTAGATGGCATTTCTCAGCCTTTCTTGCAGCTCAATATACTGTAACAGTCACAGTCAATGGAATGTAGGCCAATCTATGCTCAACACTTTCAAACCTGACCCAGTAAAGTGCAAAAGAAATGGAAGCAGAAGACTTTGAGGCCTACCTGGCATGGCTGTGGTGAAAGGTGTTATTTGCAACTGTACCTGCCCATCTTCAAAGAAGTACATTTAGCTATCTATGGCTATGGGACTTCCCTGACCACCCCCCCCCCCGCCATGAGATAGTTTACCTTCCTACCCCATTGACTTTAAGCCCAGCCATGTGACAAAGCTTTAGCCAATAGAATGAAAGCAGTTGTAGTTTATGGCACATCTGAGCAAAAGTTGTTTTGTTTATTCTTTTGTGGGCATGTGTGTGTGTCTGTGTGTCCCACTGAGGACTGAACCCAGGAAGAGCTGAGCTACATTCCTAGCCATTTAAAAGAATTTTTTTGACAAGATCTCACTAAATTGCCCAGATTGTGCTCATACTTGCAATCCTCCTCCTGCCTTAGCCTCCCAAGAAACTGGGATTACGGATGTGTGCTACCACACCTGACTTGAGCAGAGGTTTTCAGAAGTACCATGAGAGCCCAGAAATGAATAAACGCTCACATATACAGTCAACTAAGCTTTGATAAGGGTGCCAGGAACACAAAATGGGGAAAGAACAAGCTCCTCAACAGATGATGTTAGGAAAACTGAGATGACCGCTTATCAGTGGTGGCAAATCTATGGCATGTGTGCTGCAGCTGGCCGTTTATCACTGAAAGCTCTAACAGATTCACCATCACTGGCTTATACCATATACAATCAACTCAAAATGAAGTAAGGACTTAAATGTAAGATCTGAAACAGTAAAACTCCTAAAAGAAAAATAGGAGAAAAGTTCCTTGATATGGTTTTAGTAGTGATTTTTGGATATGACACTAAAAACACAAGCAACGAGCAAAAATAAACACATGGCATTAGATAAAACTAAAAAGCTTCTTTGCAGCAAAGAAAGTAATCGACAAAATGAAAAGAAAACCTATGGAATAGGAGAAAATACCTGCAAACCCAAATATCTGATGAACACTGTCTAAAACATGTGGTCAATTGCTGTAACAATACCAAAAAAGCCTGAGAGTTTGATTAAAAGTAAGCAAAGAACCTGTACAGACCGTTCTTCAAAGAAGACACACGACAGCCAACAAGGAGGTGAAAAGGTGCACAATCATTATGGATATGCAAATCAAAACCACAATGAGATATCACCACACATATTAGGATGGCTATTATTTAAAAAAAGATTAGTAACTGATGGCAAGAAATGTTGACAAAAGGGAACTCTGATACATTACTTTTGAGGCTGTAAACTGGTACAGCAATTTTGGAAAACAGTGTAGAGGCTCTAGAGAAATTTAAAACGAAATTATTGTATAATCCAGCAATTCCATTTTTAGTAATTTATCCAACGGAATTGAAACCAAGATCTTAAAGGTATGCCTGCAACCCCACATTCACTGCAGCACTACTGACAACAGAAACCAACGAACTGTTCAGCAAGGGATAAACAGATAAAGAACGTGTGGCTGTATGGGTGTACCTACATACACACAATGGAATATTACTGAACTTTTAAAAAGACAGAAATTGTATTTTCAACAACATAGATGGACCTGAAGGACATTTTGCTAAATACGGAAAGCCAAGTACTATACGACTTTGTGTAACCGTAGTGGCTTTCCAAAAGCCCTGCCTCTAAACATCAGAGTAAGACTTAAGTTTTTACCCACTTGGTTCCTCATAATAGATTAAATTTCAATGCATGAAGCCCTTGGGGACACTCAACTATATCCAAACCACAGCATAATCTAAAAGAGTCAAATTCACGGAAGACCTTCAAGATAATGGGCAAAGACTATAAAGTTTCAGTTACCAAGATAATTTAGTCCTGGAGATCTATTCTACAGTATAACGCCTACAGCTGACAATACTGATTGCATACTTAAACTTTTCTAAAGGGATAGGTATTTTAATGTATTTGTATTAATACATATTAACTTGTGAAACACTGAAAATATCAGTGTGATATTTATGTACATGCACGTATTTTGACAATATCCATTTTCCCCTTTGCCCTCCCTTATAAACCCTCATCCTTATTCCCCTGCTTCTATCAAATAATGGTTTCTAAAAAACACAGATTTTATGTTTAAATGTTCTTAGCGCATACATGGGCATAACAATAATGATGGGGGTGAGGGAAATTTGGGGAGGTGATGGGTAAGTCTCCGGCCTTGACAGTGGCAAAGGTTTCACAGTATGTATTCATCTTAAACACATCAAGTTGTATACTCTAGAAATAAGGCATAAAAAGGCATTATTATAATTCCCTCTCTCCTCTACTGCTCTTCTCACAAGAACAGCCAAGATCCATGAAGTAGCTGGGTTCCCAAGCGAGAAGGCAGTCAGAGCTAAAGTACAGTCTACAAGTAAAATGAGCAAAAATAAACCTTTGTTACTCTAAGCTATTGGAATTTCATTGTTTTATTTTCTTCCTGTGGCAAAGCCAATTAGTATCAATACAGTGGAATCTGGTTCACGAACTTCTTTCCATGAATTTATTCCACAGTTGCAACTAGAATCATGGAACGAATTCCGTGACCAGAATCATGGGAAGAATTGATGAACCAAGGTACCACTGCAGTGACTCTAACATATAAAAGCAGGGATCCCTGAGTCACAGCTTGGAGAATAACAGCTCAGAGATTCGGCACACTTGTGTAGGACTGTTGGATTAATGAGAAATAAATCGTTATTGTTCTAAGTCACAAAATGCTGAGCTTGCTTGTCACTATGATTAACCTACCATGATTAACATACCCTGTTAAGTCTTTCCTTATCACCAGAGTGATTCATTCTGTATTCCACTTCTATACTTTACCCATAATTTTATACATAGCAGCTACTCCATGAGGTGTATGAGGATTCTGGATTACTTTGGGCAAGTTACTGTTTTCTACTTACCTCTTTCTTTTGGAATGGAAATGCGTACTTACCCTGTGCCTTCCTTTCCCACTATTACATATTGGAAATAGAAAACATGTTTTGATCTAACAGACTCAGAGGTGGAAAGAGTTTGCCTTGAGGCTTCTGACTTTTAAATTGATGCTGGAATGAGTTATGACTTTAGGACTGATTAGGTGGAATGATTTTATTCAATATACGAGAATGTCATGAATTGCAGGGAGTAAGGCGCACGGGCACAAGGCCATCATTTGAATATAGTTAGTTCTTTCCAAAAATTCTTGTTGAAATTTAATCCCCCTTACAAGGCATTAAGAAGGTGGAACCTTACTCAGATGTGCTTAAAGGTAGAACCTTTGCAAATGGATTATGACTAGTAAGCTCATTAAGGTAAAGACCCCATGGTTGGATACCGGTGGTTTTTTAAGAAGCAGAGACCACCACATGTAGATGATCCTTGTCTCTATACCCTGAGCCAATGCTATGGTTTAAATATGAAGTTCCCCAAAGACTCATGTACTGAAGGCTTGATCCCCAATGCGGCAATGTTCAAAGATGGGCCTACAGAGTAACTGAATCAAGAGGGTGCTAACTTTATCTAAGGAAAACAGGATGTTAGGAAGTAGACCCAGAGGGACAAAGTGGGTTACTGGGGATATAGCTTTGAAAGGCATGTCTCTTCTTGGGCTCTTTTTCTCTGCTTTCTGACCACCATGAGGTAAAGCAGCTTTCTTCTACCTTCCATACCCTCCCACCATGATGCTCCTGCCTTGGAGCCAGCATACCAAGGACTAAAACCTCTGAAACGATGAACTCAAACAAACTTTTTCTCTTTTAAGCTATACATGTCAGGTGTTTGGTCTCAGCAATGGAAAGGTAACTAATACAGACACTTTGAGACATTGTCAGCAAGAAGACCATCACCACATGTGGCCCTTCTACTTTGGACCTCCAGAACCAAAAGAAACACATTTTCATTAAAATGTAGTACATACATTCCTTGTTTAATGACCTATCTGTTTAATAACTGTTTGGACTTACGATCAGTCTTTTCTCTGTACAGTTCTGTACATTTTGTTTATACAGCCTTAAGGTCTTTTTTTGTACAGTATACCTTGTTTATACAGTACTGTAATTTTTGCTGATCATACTGTACAGTGCAGTGCTGCAGTTTTATGTTGTTATACATTACAGTACTGCATGTAAGGGTTATGCAAATAAAAGCCATATTATCAAGCTGAAGTTTTCTTTGACTATTTGTTTGTTCTAAATATTATAATGAACATACTATATACAGTTCCTCATTCAGTGACCAAGTCGCAGGGACAGAAGTTGGTTGCTAAATGAGGAATGTCAATATTGTCTTATGAACAACAAAAAGGATGAATACATTGTATTCCCAAATACACTGAATTCCAGCATGTAGCAGCTGCTTAATTAAGATTAGGTGCCTCTGACCATAATGTATCAGGAGTTTTTAATGTCCATTCATCCCAAAACATTTCTAAAGTCAATGAAAATATTTCCCACTTTTAACTTCAGGGTTCCATTAACATTACTGCTTCGATATATGCAAATAAGGATTGGTAAATAAGGACTAATTCATAGAACACATTAAGCACTGCCAAACCAGAACTGCTTAAACTCAAATGGTACTTCAGGATCACAACGGTCATCAACTTAAAACCTCAAACTATACTGGTAGTACAAAAATTAAGAATGGTTTATTTCCAGAAGTGATTAAACACACACATATATCAATTCATACCTGATTTCTCTGCTTTTCAATTTCATCCTCAGATATGCAGTTAGACAGAATCTCAGACCACTCCAGGCGCTCCTCCGGCGACCTCACTGAAAGACTGTCAAATATCTCGAAGTAAAGCCATGCTATATCCTTGGCCAACTGCAGCTTCCCGCAAGCAATATGCCTCCAAGTAGACCAGGACAAGCGTGGGTAAGCTCTTTCTATAGCTCGGGTTCGCACATAGGTGGCTATCTTCTTGAGATAGTGAAGACTGAACTTGGATGGAGGGGGAATCTGCAAGGCACCCACTATAAAGGGTTCTGCTTTTACCCAGAGGAGAACTCCAGACTGATCCATATCATCACTAAGGACATCTGGATGAAAAGGCTTCTTTGAATACCTAGAAAACAAAGTTTCTTCAAAAACTAACTTGAAACAAATCCCATTTATAGACTTTCTTGGAGGTAAACCCTATCTTACCTTTTAATGTAGATCATCTGGTTTAAAAGCAGTTCTAGTACAGCAACCAAAAGCAGAATAGATTCTTGGTTAGATTTTATTACATTTTGAGCAAAAAAGAAAATTGCAGTGAAACAAAAAGATCTTTTTGGTCTTTTAGAAATGTTTTGGAAGTGTGTAAATGCATAAAATCTGGGTGGGATCTCTGCTCAGGTCAGGAAAAGAAGAAATGGAAAGGGGTACAAAAAGTCATTGTGTCACAGGAAACTTATCTCTACCCTGAGGGAGAACTCCAATGAAAAGAATAAAATTTCAGCATTAAATAACTTACATATAGAGGATGGCTGGTTAAAGATTTGAACATGTTAGCTGACTGATCATACAGAAGCACTAGTATGAGATGGCAGGCAAGAATGCTAATGTAAATATAGGCTATAGAAATAGATCAACAAAAGTTAAAGCGTCTTTATTCTCTGTAACAGTGAACCTGCTCTGGCTTAAGCTACTGTACTCAGTTCAGGTGTAACACTTTTACATTTTGTTCATGGCTTGCTGGTACATAATAATGTTTATGAAGGTAGAGTCATCCACCTTTCTACCACTAACTGGCAACTAAGTAATGCTGTATTTTCTTCCTGTCATTTTTCCATACAGACTGAGGTTTTTTGTGTGTGTGTGTGTGAATTTTCATAGTTGTGATATCAAATAGACTACCATCTTTTTGCATATTTTCTACATTATGAATTATCGGGTTTTTATATGTGCGCCGGTGAAATGAAGTAAGCAACATTTCAGAAGCTCCTGACACATTCCCATTGCTTTCCAGCATAGCTTTATCAAAATTGTACCATCATTTGACCATGACACACACACACACACACACACACACACACACACACACTTCTTCGAATACTCAACATTTAACATTTTAAAAATCCTTCCTTGTATGACTGATTAAAAGTATCATATTTTGCTTTTGACTCTGGAATGTTTGGACTCCTCTGGGAAGTATTCAAACAATAAAGGCCATGAATGACTAATATGTGACAGGCGGTATGCTAGTTTATACATTTCACTTCTTGTCGTTCTCACAACCATGTGGAGATACATGATTTCCTGCATTTCAGACAAGAAAACTGAAACTTCGAGAAGTTAAGGGACTTGCCAACGAGCATATTCAGTTGGCACAGCCCTGGATGAAGATTCAGGTTGCATATGCAAACTGCACTGCTACAAAACTCTGGGAACCTGTTATGGTTTCCACATCTCGGAAAGAGATCAGAGAATCTCTGAAAAAGGAGGGTTCAGAATTGGGTTTTAAAAAAAGTCCTTATACGAGGCTGTTTTAAGTGCCAGGTGAAGCAACGGGGAAATACACTCCGGGGAAAGGTGAGGCAGCGATCTCCCAACGCGGGAACGGCCTGGCATTGTTCCGGGTGCAGCCAGACCGTGAAAGCGCTTCAGGAGGACCCCGGCTCTCTCCAAAATGAAAACAAGCCGCTAGCGAGGTGCTGAAGAGTGCACTCCGAAGGCGCACTCCGAGGAGGAACCCTCCGTTTTACCTTCGGGACCGGACGGCGAGGAACCCGCGTTCCCCGCTCAGGCAGCGCTGGGCTCAGGGGTTCTCAGGTCAGGGAGCGGACGAGGGCTGCCGCGCACCCGCTTCCCGGCGTCCCACACCACAGTCGGCGCTCCGTGTCTGTCCCCGGACGCGGCCAGGTCCCAGCGAGCCTCCCCAGGCCAAGCCTGAAGTGGACGGTACGGCCCGCCCTCCCTTAGGCCCGCCGAGCCGAGCCGAGCCGAGCCGAGCGCGGTTACCTGCGAAGCCGGGAAGCCGGTAGCCCCGCTCCTCCGCGCTCCGCCGCGCCCAGCATCTCGCGCGCCCACCTAACCCTTCCCCTCAGCCCCTCCCCGCGACGCCCACCGCGCAAGCGCAAGGCCTCGTACCACCGAGAGCCGGCGGACTGTGTTGCTAGAGCGGTAAGTTGCGTCGAGCATCAGGAACAAACTTGGTTGAAGCCAGGAATTGTGGATGCTGTGGTTCTCCCGAACCAGACCCTTCGGTGTCTTGTGTCGCGCCTTTCAGCTCAAAGGGATAGGACGTTTTCTACTGCTCCACAGAAGTGTGGTCAGCCTGTAGCTGCTGGTAAGGTTAGCACGCTTTGATCGGTAATAAAGATAATAGCGGTTTACATTCATGGACCACTTAACATGGACTGGGCACCAAGTGAAGCGCTTTTATATTATCTCGATCTTCCCAAGAGCCCTTGCAGGTTAAGCATGTTTGTTGTGCTGATGAGGAAAGTAGGGCATTGAAAGGTAAAAATAACACGCAAGGTCACAAAGCAAGAAAATGAGACAAGATTCAAACTCGGACCTCTGAAAGCCACCCCTACCCCATCCTCCCTGTCCCAGCCCCACTCGTCCTTAGCTCCTTAACTTTCCTACCCTGTTACCGTCTTCAGGAAGCTTTTAATGGATACCACCCAGCAAAAGACGCCACTCCTTTACATTTCCATTTCGTGAGTTCTGCACCTTCCTGCTTTCCTATCTTTTAGTTCATTTATGGCCTTTCTGGCTGTGAGACATACTAAGGTAAAGTGGACTATAAAATTCAACAGTGCTTTTAAGTGGCCTCTTTTTTCTACTAGGCAGCTTCCTGAAAGCATGTTGGGATCTAGGCTGCATCATCTACTAGTTTAGTGACCTTGAACAAATTTTATCATCTATTCTTTAGTTCTCCTTTGTTTCAGACGCTGGATCCAATTTGGCAATCTATGTAAGGACTCTATACCACTGAACTCCACTCCCCCAGCCTATGCCTTAGTTTTGTTTTTTGTTTTTTGCATTTTTTTTTGCGACAACAGTAATTTGTTGAGCACCAGTGTGTATCAGACACAGTGCTATGCACTAAGGTTACAGTAGTAAACAAATCAGATTAAGGTCCTTGAAGTGTATAATAGGGAAAACCTAGTACATATTAAGAAATGGGATAATTTGAGATAAAAAATGCTATAAGCATGGTGAGAAGGGTCAGGGAAGACCAATTTGTAGTGCTGAATTTGAGCTGAGGCTTGAAGAGTAAGAAGCCATATGAATACCACAATCAAAGCAATTTTTACCAAAAAATTACTGAGCACTACTCCTCCAAGGCACTGTTCTAAGATGCTGCTGTATACAGCTGCCAACAGAACCGTCCAGATTCATGCTCTCATGAAATTGGCGTTTCTGTGAGTGTAGATGGAAGGGATGGAAATAAAATATAGTGCAGTGTATAAAGTAAGAAACTCAATAGGAGCGAACTTTGGTTGGTCAGGGAAGTCCTCTGGGGTGGTTAAGTTTAAGTTGATATCTGAGTTTTTAAAAAAAAGGAATCACTCATGTTAGGCTCTGAGGGAGGGAAGAATATTTTAGGCAGGGAAAACAGCTAGTATAAAGGCGCCAGACAGAAAGGACCTTATATATTCAAAAGACAGAAAGGGAGCTAGCTTTTCTGGAACATGGTAGGGTGTGTAGTAGGTGAGGGTACAAATCATATAATGGTTTGTGAGTTAGCAAAGAGTTGGCATTTTAGTCTAGGTGCCATGAAAAGCCATTAGAAGCTTTTAGGCAGGGGACTGACATAATTTGACACTTTAAAAAAATCATGAAGTGGGGGCTGGGGGTATATTAAAATATTGTATTAACAATATTAAGAATGGAAGCAAGGGGATCAGTTAGGAGGCTTTTCCAGGTAAGAGATGAACCTGATCCACAGACACATTAATGGGCATGTAGTAAGCAGATTCAACATACACCGTAGCTGAGAGGTAAAGGTGTAGATAGGTTATACTGAAAGGAATAAAGGAAGACACCTGGAGTTTTGTCCTGAACAGCTACGTTTACTGTGATGAGCAAAACCAGGGAATGAGTTCTGCTCTTACTGTAATACTGGCTTTATTCACTGCGCGCTTACCACGTGTCACTGCCCTAAGCAAAGTACAGTTTTTTTCTCCATTAAAAATTCACAACCCTGCCAGGAAGTGCTTTAGCTTGGTTTTGTTAATAAACAGGCTCAGAATCGGGGGAGGGGGCTGTCTCACCGCTAAGAAGTGCTGGAAGCTTGGTCTGAATTTAAGTTGGTCTGTGTCCCGGGTCGCTTATCTCTGTAAGGTACCGTGCTTCTTTTCTATGAAACCGAGACAATATTCCAGTGTCGGGATACCTTAAAGATCTCCAAGCAGGGCGTCGCACTTAATGATTCTCAGTTCAGCCTCCCTCCCTCGGAGTCCCTATCCCGCGCGCGGCACAAGGTGAAAATTTGAGGCTTGGAACCAAAATAAAGTTCCTTCTCTCCATTGGTCCGTGCTGGGGGAGAAGCCTCGTGATTGGGCACAATTTCGAGGAGGCGGGGAGAAGGGGAGAGTCGCGTATCCCAGGTACCCTCATTTGGCACCGCCCCTACTTTTTACGTAATTTTTACGACTCACGGGAGCCGGGGCTGAGCCGCTTCCTGCGACGGCGCGACGCTCGACGTTTCTTCTTCTGATTGGTCAGAAGCTGCGGCTGCAGTTCCGAAGCCTAACTGGCTGCCCAAACCGCCTCGGAGGTGAAGTGTACGGCGCTGATTGGCTCCGACGGGCCGGCCGCGTGTGATGTCCCGGGCGCAGATTGGCTCTCGCCTGCCGGGGGGCTCCTCTCACCGGGACTCGGGACTCCCGGGAAGTGGACTGGCCGAGGAGGGGGCGAGCCAGCTGTCTGTGCGGACTAGTGGGAGACCCCCGGTGGGAGGCGGCCTCACTCGGCCAGAAGGGCTGGCGAGCCTGCGCGGCGGCGGAAGAGGCCGTGAGGAGCACGCGGGACGGGGGCCGGCACGGAGGCCGGCTCGGAGGGACCATGGCCCCGCAGAACCTGGGCACCTTCTGCCTGTTGCTGTTGTACCTCATCGGGGCCGTGATCGCCGGGTGAGGGAGAGGCACCGCGGGCACGGGGCCGGGAGTCAGGCTGTGCCGGGGAGCAGGCGGGGTGGACCGGAGGCAGGACCGGCGCGGGGCGGCGTGGCCCGGCTGGGGGAGCCGAGAGGGGCATCGCCGGAGGGGCGACTCGCGCGGGCCGGGGTAGTGGGGTGCGAGGAGAGCCAGCGTGACGAGACAGAGGACCCCGCTGAGGCCCTGGACAGCTGGGCTTGCCCTGAAGTGCGGGAGTTGGATACAGTGCCACACACATTTGGGGATCGGACAGAGTTTGGGGGGAAGAAAGTGGTTGTGAGCGGAAGCGCACGGGACTGGGGAAGGAACGGGGCAGACCCCTCGCTGTAATAGAGACGGTACCAGTGCCTGCCCGAGCTGGAGGCGATGAGCACGTCTGTGGTGAAGGAGGAGGGTTGTGTGCTGCCGAGTCGGAGAAGAGGGCAGTGCAACGCGAAGCCTGCGACAGGCATCGAGGGGCTGACATTAAAGTGGGTGGCTCGTGATGCCAGGCCAAGCGAGGACTGCAGGCAGGGAAGGCAAGTGGAGACTGAAGGAAATGGGGTTGAGGGAGCAAGAAGACCCTTTAAGAAAGCACTTGGACTTTGCCGCGTCTTGAGCTGTTAAACCTAAATTGTCATAGTACGTCACTGTGTCTCTCTCCATGGTGCCTCTTGAGAAGTTGAATGGTATCAGTGGGAGGAGTAGTTCTCCGAAAGGTAGTAAACTGGGATTCTAGCCCACGCGTCCTCGCCCCACTTACGAATCACATAACCTGGAAAAAACAGGTTACCTGAGTTCCTCTCTGTAACAGGATTATATCATGCCATGCTTATGCGGCGATAAGAGGAAAAAGATGGCCTTTTAATCCTTGCAGCATTTAAAATTCAAGATCCTATAATCCTAGTGACCAAGATGTGGTATGATAGACTTATATTTTAGAGTGAAAGAAACAGTAGGTCTTAGCTGATGGCAATTTATAGAATATTCTAAACAGGGAAGGTACAACCTACATGGCTTTAAAACTGAAGCACTTGTTCTCGTAAAGACTGAACTTTGCATGTATGCTTAAACCCTCTGCATATATGATTAAACTTTGTCGTCCCTTTTCCTTATGAAAGTCTTAAATTTTTAAAAGTTAACCTCTCGTAGGTAATGTTTTGTTGTTTTTTTCTTACTATATTTTTAGTAATATTTACACTTGAGGTCACAAGTACAACACAAAGTACAACACAAAGTATCAACACTTTGATACTTTGTTTTAAACTTCAGTCATTCATAAAGGAGTCTCTTAGTAACGTAATGTTGATGCTGAGCTATGCCTTCCATCTTTTCCCTGCATTTTTTCTAAACTGTTTCCTTGTGAGATGGCACTGGGATTGATTCTGAGCTACCTCCCCAGTCCTTTTATTTTGAGACAGGGTTCATATGAACCAAATCCTTAAGCCTCACTTTTAAAACAGTTAGGCCTTTTGTTATTATTTGGTTCCTATCTCAAGAGATGTCAAAACTTTACATATTTGGGCGAACTCTATTTTACTATGGAACACCTTGTGGGTAATAATTCTTAAAAATTGATACAGAAAATAAATTATTTTTTTGTAAACTATGATGGAAAGCTTAATGAAATAATTTTTAAATACTGTTTTATATTACCTGGGTCTTGGAACACCAATATATTTTTCCTTGATGCCTTTTTAAATTGCCATCATTGCTAAATCAGTGCCTCAGTTGTGAATAACTTTCCTATCATTGTTGAGATTATGCATTTTCTGAATAAATTCTAGTGCCTAAAATTACACTGGCAAAAGGTATGGATTTTTAGTGTTCTTATTTATTTATTTATTTCATTGAATATTTATTGATCTGTTCAATCGAATAGATAGGGTCCCAGTCCTGAAAGTTTGTTATGCTCATAGTCTTATTTTTCCATTACCATTTCCCATTCCTTTTACAATTAATTTGACTTGCTGACAAGGAGGTCTGTGGGTTTCTATCTTATTTCCCAGTTCGCGCCATATGTGTTTTCACTAAAACATACAGGCTTCAGCCGGGTGTGGTGGTGCACACCTGGTAATCCCAGCACTTGGGAGATTGAGGTAGGAGGATCACTGTGAGTTCAAGGCCAGCCTGGACTATGTAGTGAGTTCAAGGCTACAACAGGACCCTGTCTCAAAAAATGCAAAACAAAAAAACAAAACATACAGATTCCTGCATATGAGCTTTAGAAAATGTCTATAATAAAGATTTGATGTAGATAAACTATTAGAAATGAACGCAAACATATTTTCTCCTTTGATTTCAGCCAAAAGAACAAAAACAAAAACAAAAAATGCTAAAGTCCACATACATAGATGGGTGTTATAGTCTCTCTTCAGAATGGTTATTGGGGCTGTGGTTTAACCCCAGGTGTGTCCAATCTGTGGCCTATAGGCCACTTCCCCCCTCTTTAAATTTGTTGAAATAGTGTATTAAAAACTACTGTAAGAAAGTTATGTATCTCATATGCAGCCCAAAACAGTTCTTCTTTACTCTCAGCATAGACCAGGTAAGCCAAAATGTTTCCACATGATTTTAACCTCTAAAGTTAGCTTCAAAATACCTTATCTTTAATGTTCTCAGTCTTATTATTAGGATGTTAAGGTAACATAATCTTTTTGAATAAAGAAAACCATTCTGTGAGGTTGCTATTTGACCCTTGGAAACAGAGGCCATTTGGAACCAGTATAGGGCAAAGGAGAGAGTTGATTGAATTATATGGTTATTGCCCAGAAATAACATGTGACCATAAAATAAGAAAATGGTTTCCTTTTCCTTTTCTTTGCAGAGCTGGGGATCAAACCCAGGGCCTCATGCATGGTAGGCAAACACTTTTACCACTGTGCTGTACCCTCAGACCCTAGATAAATTGTGTAACTGAGAGCATTTGTAAAAGACGAGTGCCACAGATGTTTTGAAAGTGACGTTGCCCCTAAAATACTTTGCTTCTCACACTATGATTACTCAATATATAAGACTCATTAAAAAGTTTGGTGTGTTTCCTGTGTGCACATGTGCGTGTGTGTCACATACACCTTCATTTTTGTACCTCTTTGCTCAGACAGACCTAAAATGTCAAGGGGGAGAAAAATCCTTTTGATTTAAAAAGTATTACGTATAATTCTTTAATGATGGATTCTGTGCTCCTTTCCAGGAGAGATTTCTATAAGATCTTGGGGGTTCCGCGCAGTGCCTCTATAAAGGACATTAAAAAGGCTTATAGGAAACTAGCCCTGCAGCTTCATCCTGACAGGAATCCTGATGACCCCCAAGCCCAGGAGAAATTCCAGGATCTGGGTGCTGCTTATGAGGTAAGTCAAGAAAAAAAAAAGATGATAAATGAACAAAGCCTATGGCGCTGAAAAAGACTACGAAATGCAGAGAAACATTCCTTTTGGTCATTTCTACTTTAAAATAGAGAATAGATAAAAGTCAAACTAGTATTCAGTGCTATATTGTGCTGGATATTACGACTACATTCATGTTCATAAATACTATTTACTGCCCTTTTTATGTTTATATTAATGAGGGACTACTGATGAAGAAGAAAGAACATAGAGATTATAAATAAAGATTGCTCTATCAATCCATCGGCTTCAGAGATAGAGCCAGAAATATAAACAACCCTAATTGAGGCTTTCAAACCTAAATGCCTGTATGAACCAGACAAATAACAGGCAGGGATAAGAGATGAAACATGATAATGGCTATTCTGCCTCACCATTGGTTCCCATTAAGGACGCTTGAAGACTGAAATGAACTACAGCCTTCTTGCAGTCTACCCCAATGAGCTGAAAAAACTCAACCTTGGCCAGTTTTTGTCATATACAAATGCAGTCACTGTGTTGCTAGATATTGTGTTGGGGTCCTCCTCCTCTCCATACTTTCAAGGATTTTACAGGACAGAATTCCTAACCTGGGACCCATGAATAAACTCGAGGGTTGATAGCCCTTCTTAAATTATACATAACATTTTTTTCTTTTCAATAATACAGATTCTGTGTTTTACATTCTGTTTCTCATGAATAGTCCCACTGTTTTCTGGGAATCCAGTATGCAAAAGTACTGTGTAGGGAACTTAACATTACAGTGCTCTGTGAAGAATCTAGCCTGTACTTTATCTGTGGCCTATGTAGACTGTACATACATCATTTTTTCAAATTACAGCTTATTTAAGTCTGACAATCTTTCCAGTCACTAGATTTGCTTTTTTCTTTGTAATCAGTCAAGCTTGATTGCCTTTACTCTAGGTAAATGAGTGTTCACAAATCAGAATCTCCATATAGTATGAAGAGACAAAGAGTCTTTTGGAATACAAATTTGTTTTCTGAGCTGGAATTACTGTTGACATTTTAATTAGTTGAGAATCTGCATGTGGGTTGACCAGTCAACTAAGGGCCACTTATTTTATTCTTTTAAATAAGTAAGCTAGGCATGGTATCTTATGCCTGTAGTCCCAGCCCCTTGGGAGGCTGAGACAGGAAGATTACTTGAGTCCAGGGATCCAGGCCAGGCTCAGCAATATAATGAGACCTCAAAAGAAAGAAATAAAATAGTTTCTAAAACAATGGAATAAAAATGTATTTCTTAAGTGAAGAGGAAGCAAGTGATAGTAGAGGATTTTACAGGTAGTTTTCGGGAGGTCGTTACGCAGCCTCTGGTATTCAGAAAGAACCTAATTTTAAATGGTCTTTGTTTTCAGATTTTGAAATGGTGCTTTTTGTAGGACCAAATTCAGTGTTCATTTCTTTGCCTAGATAATATCAGAGGAGTAGACTTGAAAATTAAAATACTGGCATTACAGGTCGTATAAGAACTTGTTTTTGTTTTTAGGCTAACTTGCCCATTTCTGCATCCCCACACTACTTATTTTCTAAGGATATTTTCCAAAGCATTCCTTTCTGTCATCTGATCTATCATAGTGCCTTTATTATGGTTGTATTGGAAACTTAGTGACTTAATAAGCACTAAACTCTTCATCTTTACTTTTATAGAATGCTCACTCTCTTATAACTAAAACATCTGTATATCCTTCACATCAGTCAGTTCCTGAGCCAAAAGTGTGTCTGG
>RJWT010010316.1:0-24377 GCA_004365215.1 Cuniculus paca
AAAAGCATATAGCATAATATATTTGTTGCGCATAATCCTTATTACAAGTGCTTTTTACAAAAAATGAACCCTATAATGTGATTCTAGATCATCTCAGATCTGTTGGTTCATTCGCCTATGCCACATACCGCAGATGCCTCTGTTGCCAAATTCGATGCTTGCTCGGAGCTTGGAAAAGGGGTAGAACTTGTGTCCCCTTTATAGTGGTCTTATGTTAATTGGGACAAATTAGGTTCAAAGAGCAGTAGCAGTTCACACAGTGGTGGAATTAGGACTCAAGACTCAGAGCAACTGCCTTCCCCACTGTTATGTCCGAGGGTAAATAGGTAAGTTGAAAAGAGGGAACAGTTCTACTAGAAAGAGGAAGGAGCAACACAAGGATTCAAGGTCCTATAAAGTCCATCACAAAATTAATATTTTCTGAAACAATAATGACAGTTAAGACAAATGACCTAAAACTATCTGAAGATACAGAAAACTTGAGCAATGTAATTCTCATGACTGTAACCTCTGTTTTAATATCTATTATTTAAAGGATTCTTTAGTAATGAGCTAACCTAACTAGAACCTAAAAATTCTAAAGTTTCAGAACTTTTATCTCTTACTTAAGAATTTTAATAGGTTGAGTACTTTCAACTTGATTACACATTTAGTGATATTTATCTTGCAAATGCCATAAAAACCTGTTCACAGAAATAATGGCAGAAAACTTCTCAAACATGGATAAAGAATTTCACATGCAAATAAATGAAGCATATAGAACTCCAAACAGCATGACCAAAATGAATCTACACCAAGACATAAAATAATCAATATTCCAGAAATTCTGCATGAGAACAGAATATTAAAAGAAGAGAAGCAAATCATCTATTAAGGAAAGTCCATCAGAATCACAGTAGACTTCTCAGTACAAAGCCCCTAATCAAGGAAAGCTTGGAGTGAAGTATTTCAAACCTCAAAACAATCTCCAACCCACAAAACCATCTCCACCCCACAAAACAATCTCCAACCCACAAAACTGTGTTTCAAAATTGATGGAGAAATAAGATATTTCCATGATGAAGAATGCCTAAGGAAATTCATGAGAAATAAGATATTTCCATGACAAAGAACACCTAAGAAAATTGATGACCACCAAACCAGCTCTTCACAATGCTCTGAAGAATATATTAGAAAGAGAAAATGCAGACCACAATCACAAGAACACCAATAGAAAGAAATCACAAGGTAAGGCAAGCAATTAAACAGAGGGGAAAGGCAGGGAACTAATAACAAAAAAATGATATAAGCAAGATTAGTCAATATATATCTGTTATAACCATCAGTGTAAATGACCTCAATTCACCAATCAAAAGAAACAGATTGACAGAATGTATCAAGAAGCAAGATCCAACCATATGCTGCATTCAGGAAGCACATCTAGCTCAAAAAGAAATTTGTAGAATGAAAGTCAAAGGATGGAAAACAATAGTCCATGTGACTGGATCCCAGAAAAAAGCAAAGGTAGCTATTCTATTTGTAGACAATGTGAACTTCAAGTCAAGACTGATCAAAAGAGACAAACAGGATCACTACATGCTTGTTAAGGGAAGACTCCAAGAAGAAGAGGTAACAATCATAAATATATATCCTCCAAACACTGGTACACCCAATTATATAAAACAAATATTAACAAATAAGCACTAACATAATTGTAAGGGGGGACCTTGATACTCCATTTTCATAATTAAATGGATTAACTAGACAAAGATTCAACAAAAAAATATCAGAATTAAAACAAACCTGTGAACAACTGAACTTAGTAGATGTCTAAAGAGTGTTCCACCCCACAACATCAGAATACACATTCTTCTGCTTGTGGGACTTTCCCAAAAATAGACCACATATTGGCTCATTTATCTAAAGCAAAAATTAAAGTAGCAAGGTAAGAAGTCTATTTATCACTATGAAAATTGCCCCTATTCTTATGTTAACCTATTCACTTTAGTTGAAATCTTACTTTTTAGGCATGTCTAGATTTACTAGAACTATGAATGTCTTTATCAATGGACATTTCATTGATGGACAAGTATTTGGGTTTTTAAAGCCCATCTTTCTAAAAACAGCATTTAATTCTCTTCATTGATAATATATAAACAATGAGTTTCTTAATAGAACACATAGTTGATCCTTGTCTTTCTCAAAGATTGGTTTTCCTGAATATATTTAAAGAACAGTAAAAAGGCTATGGCATGTGCATATTTAAAAGTACAACACAATGTGAAAAAAGTGATAGTGTTAAATATT
Organism: Cuniculus paca; assembly: GCA_004365215.1. NCBI lineage: Eukaryota > Metazoa > Chordata > Mammalia > Rodentia > Cuniculidae > Cuniculus > Cuniculus paca. The sequence continues at coordinate 2,287 of RJWT010010316.1, forward strand.
AAATATATATCTATATATATATATATATATATATATACTAAACACATTTTTCTTTCTTTAAAGATTTCTAATTTTCTAAATACTTTAAAATGTACATTCCATTATAACCAGAGTGGCTTATGTCTAATGTGCTCAACTTGGGTTTGATTTTCAGGTTTTTTTCTTGATATTAATTTCAGTTCATTTTTCAAATTACTTTACAATTTTAAAGTAATTTTATAAAACATTTATAAATTTATAAAAGAATTTTAATAACAATACATTTCTTCTTAGAATTAGGCTGAATACAGAATATTTCATACTATGAATGTAGTTTTGGTAAGAACATGGCAATTCTTTCTAGGTCTTTTTTTGACTAGGAATGCATATCTCTTCAAAAAGCTTTCCTTAAGTGATAAAAGATGTTTCCAATAATTAAATGAAGAATAAATCTTTATGTCTTTTCAAATGTACAATTTATTTTTACAGTGGACTATTTTCCTTCATCAACATGAAAAGGGTGAAAATAGTCATGATTGTAGCAAAAAAAAATCATTAAAATAGTTGTAAATTGTGTCTAAGAGTAGCTATAATAATACATTGTTACTCAGAGAAAATGCAGGATTTCAGGGTGCCATTCACAGTAATTTCAGAAATTGATATTTGTACATTTTATCACTGAAAATGCTATTTGTCCCTTCTCTATGCTTTATCTCATAATGAAATAAGTTTTTCCAAACTGGGCAAGTTTGCACCTGAATAAGAACTGGGCTTTATCAGCATAATGCTCATTATAAAGCATCATGTTTTCTACTTTTTTTTTATTATTAAAGTGACAAATGTTAAACAATTACAAAATATTATGCTCTAAAGCAGTAAGGAAGAATAGACTTATGTATAGTCTAAAAATGCTCACTAACATACAATGACTCACTGCTCCATTATGGCTTTCCTGAAGGTCTGTATTATTCATAGACCCCTCACGCTAGACTCATTATTAAAATCAAAAGACTTTGGAAGGGTGTCATGATTTAAATGTTTCTGTCCCTCCAAAGTGTATTTGTTGAAATCTAACCCCCCAAGGTGATGGTATTAAAATATGGAACCTTTTGAGAGATAATTAGGTCATGAGGGTAGAACCCTATTGTAGTCAGAGGTTGCAAGAACAATTACATACAGGACATGTAATTTATAGTACTATTTATAATGGTCACCCAAGGAGTCAAACACAAAGAAAGTGCAGGAAATCCATCCACAATACCAAAGACCTAGAAAATCCAGCCAAGGGCCTGAATCCCATGGCAATAACCTACATGAGTTCTGCTGAAAATTTAGAGCCCACAACAATGATTCATGCAACTGTATTTCATGGATCTGTACTGGGAAGGCCCAAAGGTCAGTGGTGGAAGATAGAAAATCCATGCCAGAGTGCTGAAGGATCTGTACCAGTAGGTTGAGTGTTCTGCAGTGGAGCCAAGAAGCAATGCTTTAAAAAAGGACCAGGGCTCCCCCAAAAAGTACCACAGCCATCTTCAGTGACAGTGAGGTCCCAAGCTCCTCCGATGATGATGATAACAGCTGAGTTCACATCAGGAAGCCAGTGTGGCAAGCTTTTCCTTGGGATTAAACAGCACACATCTTCATCCCTTTGAAACCAGGAAGCAATGTTCAAAGTAAGATCCCTCAAAGTGAACCATGGCCATTCTCAGCAATGAGGTCCCAAGCTCCTCTGATGATAAGAGCTGAGTTCACATCAGGAGAGGCAGTATAACCAGCTCCTCCAGGAGAACCAATGTTTCCAAACAACAACACTTAGGAGAACCCACAACGCTACTCTTCCTCTCCAGGTCTCCTTTTTATGCTGGCAACAGTCCTCAGGTGAGCCGTCCATGTTCAGCACTATGCTGATTCAGTTCCACTGGTGTTTAAATTGACCACCAGTTACCAGTCCACTACAAACCCTCATGATTTTGACTGAGTGCCCTAATAAAAGAAGATCCAGAGAACTGCCTTGTCCCTTCCATCATTGAGGACACAGTGAGAAGACACCATCTGTGAGCCAAGAGGAAGCCATGACCAACCTTTGAGTTTGCCAGTGCCAGTATCTTGGGCTTCTTGGGCTCAAGAACTGTGAGAAATAATATCTGTGTTCATAAGGCATATACTTTATGGCACTTTGGTGTACCTGTCCAAACTGACTAAAATATATAGTGAGTTGAACTGTGTGTGTCCCCCATAAATCTATGCTCACCTAAAATGTATAAATGTGAACTTATTTTAAAGTAGGATCCCTACAGATTTAATCAAATTAAAATAATATACCTGATTCAGATGAGCCCTAATCACATAACTAATGTCATGATAAGAGGAGGTTCAGACATGCATATATAGAAAGGGAGAATGTCGTATAGAGGTATAAATTGGAATCATGCATCTACAAGCCAAAACAATGCCAAAGATTGCTTCAAATCACCAGAATCAAGAAAAAAGCCTTGAAATATTTTCTTATCAGAGCCTTTGGAAGGAACTGAGTCTGCCAACACATTGGTTTCAAACATTAGCCTCTAAAAATGTGAGAGGAAAAATATCTGTCATTTTAAGTCAGCCAGTTTATGGCAGCCCTAGGAAACTAAAACAAAAGAAATATATAGTTTTGATGAAATTGCAATGACCTTTGCTTTTAATATCAGATCCATTCTGCTTATTTCTCAGAGAAAAGCCTTATTCCTTTTCCTAATTCCCCTATATCTTTTTATTTATGTCTAGTTATCAAAAAGAAAATAACAGAGAAGGTAGATAAGTGAGAAACTTGATTTATATAAAATAGGTTCATGGTATTTTATTAAATCAAAGGACTGAGCAGTTCTTTATAATATTTTCTAAAGAAAGTTTTTTTACATTGTCTGACAAATTTAAACTTAGTAGTAACTAATATGAAATTTATTATCCTTGAACTTTGTAAAAAGGACTTAAAGTTCTACAATTTCCTATCTTGAACTTATTTTTGCAAAAAAAGAAAAGATAGAAATTATGCCAAACCAAAGATGCCTTGTTTTATTTATGTCATAGAAATATAGTAAAAGTACTCTTTGGCAGAATCCATGTAAGCCAGGCTTTGTAAAATAATCAAGATATTGAAGATTTAGTCAGAAATAAAAACAAATCTACAGGGCATCTCCTTGAAAAGGTTGTTAGTATAATACATGCTATTTTGGTGTTTGCAATGGTATATATATTCCATATATATATATATATGTTAAGAAATACAACCATTCTCCATTCTTATTTATCAATGCTCAGTTTGCAGAGAAAAAAATACAATGTTCTTATCTTTATTAAATGTTGATGAAAATAATCCTTTAGAGGACTATATGCTTTAAATTTCCAAGCCACGAATGTGATTGCTTTAACATTTTGGCCTCTTTTTATGAAATTTTGTATCAGGAAGGATTTACATTCACCCACATGCAATCAATACAACCCACGTAAACTGAAACTCTTGCATTAACAGACTAAGAAAAAAATACTCACATTGTAAAATCTTACAAGGATTAAACAAAGGAATAAGTTTCTTTCTATAATTACTTAACCAAGTAACTGCCATTAACTTCTAAAGAAATGTATTAAGAAAGTAGTTTTAAAGCAAATAGACAACTCTGTAATATTAGATATTTTAGAACTTTATCTTTTACAAAAATTAGTTTAAACATTTATAAAACTAAGTAAATCATTTACTCAGATGCCTGAGAAATAAAATATATCACAATAAAATAAAATAATTTTATAAAGAAATTTCAATTACTAAATTTTCAAACACTTGATATCTAATAGGATTTTATTCTATTTGAAATAGAATTAAAATTTTTTGTTATTTTTGCATTTCATGTGGGAAGTGGATTCTAGTTTTGCAGACCCATGGTTTTAGCAAAACAGGAATAAAAGTCTAAAATTAAGATTTTCATTAAGCCTGACAATTTCTGAAAGAAGTGGCTGATGGTTGCTTTGTTTTTATAAGAAATAATGTTAGACATGTTCTTTTTCTTTTTCTCCCTTTTTCACTATGATTTAAGAGCCATCACACTTTTGAAAGCATCACAAATAAAGAGTAGGCCATGTAATTCTGTGTTCTCCAAGACCACGCCCATACCTAAAGATTTGCTAAAAAGATTCACAGACTTGAGAAAAGTCACTATACACATGGTTATTACAGGAAAAGATTTCAGATTCAAATCAACAAAAGGAACAAGTACAAAGGTCAGGGCTCATCTGAGGCTTGGTATGTAGGATCGTTATTGTGAACTGGTCCAATAGGTGAGGTTGATCAACCATATGGCTAAATATCTACCCCTCCAGAGATCAAATTTTTAATCACATGGCCCAAGGCATCCTCATAACCCTCATGGTTAACATAAGTATCTGACATTGCCTATGTTTCCCACGAGTATTCCTTTATCAAACTGGATATTTCAAAGGTTTAGAGATTATCTTTTAGGAATAGAGACAGACAAACATTTAATATGTAATGTATGAATAATTCATACTGGCTGAGTAAAATGTCTGAAAAGAGAACATTGTTAAAATGTTTTTTATTTTAAGAGATCAATTTCTAGTATACCAAAAAAATACATAGAGAGCCCATTTTATATTGGAAATATAAACTAACAAATTATGAACTATCCATTACATCTCTGATGGTGGGTCAGCTGGAAGACAGTGAATCCCTACTTTGCACCCCTCCATTGCATCCCGAAAGGTAGGCCAGCTAGAAGACAGTGAGTTCACGCTCTGTATGCCTCCATTACATCCCAGATAGCAGGGCTGGCTGGAAGAGAGTGGGTTCTTCCTCCAGGCCTCACTGGGTGGTAGGCCAGCTGGAAGGTATAAGGCTGACAGGAACTCCAAGACCTTGGTGTACAGATACATGCACACCTTTAGATGGCAAAGTAATCAGTGAGGCCAGTCATGTGGAAGCATCTGAAACAACAGTGAGGAGACAGCAGCTGGACTCTGGAGAACTCCACTGACAGAAGACCAGTCTCAGCCCCCACATCCAGAGGCCAAGATCGGCTCCATGCCCAGCACATCTCTGGAATGTAGCATGGACATTATCACAGAACTGTAAACACCAGAAGAAGGTAGGTTCTTGGGACAGCTATAAAGAACCAACTACACCTGGAGGACATCCCTGAGGAATGGACATCTCTCTCTCTCCTTGAGAGTGACCTCAATGCTAGTGGTAGAGTTATATATCATGGGAGTTTGGTGGGCATCAACATAGTAGACAAAATAAAAGGAAAAATAGAAGGTGGAGGATTGCAAGATGCAAAGGTAGGGTGCAGCCCCAATCCCCCGGCCCACTCAGGACATGACAGGAATACAATGAAATGGATGAAGTTGGAAGTCAAACACTGGAACTTTCTGAAATGATAGCAACAGAAGTGAAAAAAGGCTATAGAGAAAATGATCTCCCAGGTACAAAAAGAAATGATGCTAAAAATCAAAGATTTTAGGGAAGACACAAGTAAAAGAATAGACAATCTTAGAAAAAGATAGAAACAAACAATGCACAATATAGGAGAGAAATGAAATCCATGAAACAGATCCAAACAGAGATCCAGGAGATTAAACCCTCCATAGAAAGTATATGCAACACAGACTGAATGAAGGAAAAGATAGAATTTTAGAAATTGAAGAGTCAATGGGAAATCTCAGATAGACAGTACCCAATCATCCTAAAACTCCATTTTATCTCAGAGTGAAGTATGCAAAATTAGCCATTGTGAATTTGTGGTCCCCAATGAAGAATAACATGGGATTGATTGGGGTTAATGAAAAAGCTGGAGCCAGCACAAATGCTATAACAATCTTAAATATATATGGAGTGCCCAACTATATACGACAGTTATTGGTAGACATGGAAAATCAATTGAGAAATTACACAGTTGTAATGGGAGACATCAATATCCCATTGCCACAGAGAGACAGATGAACTAGACAAAAAATCAGCAAAGAAATATCAGAGATGAACCAGATCTGTGAACAAACAGAGTTAATAGGAAGAAACCACACCCCAAGGCTACACACCAGCAGCCCAGAGAGATCCTGTGAGCCCAGCACCAGCCCAGAGAAGAAGCCATACACCAAAGCCATGTGCCACGGGTTGAGAGATCCAACCAGCCCAGCACCAGCCTGGGGAAGAAGCCATGCCCCAAATCCCTGCCACCATCAGAGGCACATCGGTGAACCACCACCCCATGCCTCCCCAGGAATCCCAGATTGGAGGAACCCAGGTGCCAAGACCAACCCACTACACAAAGGACTGGTAATACAGGCACCATGCAAGATGCAACAATGGGCTGATTCATAGGAACACAGGAAAACATCAAGATGAAGGAACAAAATACAGTCTCAGACCTCCAACCCACACAGAACCAGTTCAGGAGACACCGATATAGTAGAAATTAGAAATCACACACCTGAAATTTCTGAAAATATAGCAAATGAAGTGAAAAAGCAATTTAGTTCTTGTATTGTTTGGTTAATTTTACATGCCTATGTCTGATGTCTGGACAGTTATTTTGAGGATGACAAGAGGCATTATGGTAGCCACTGTCAAATTCCTAATATCTTGTTTTTAAGTCCTGTATCATTTTCATTGTTTTGTTTGGTCTCATTCTGTTTTATTTTGTTTGATTGTATTTTTTTTTATTTTAAAGAGAATAAAACCAAGCAAAATAAAACAGAAAAAAGCCAATCAAAACAAACCAGCATAAATGACGCAGGACTTCAAAACAATAGGAAAACAACAATGGCTACCATAATGCTTCTTGTTCCCTTCAAAAATAGCTGCAGATACCTACAGACATAGCAAAAATCAAACAAAACAGAACAGAATAGAATCAATAAAAACAAAACAATGAATGCAATAAAGGGCTTCAAAACAAGATACATGTAAATGCAAAATGGCTACCACAATATGTCTTGTTATCTTCAAAATAGCTGCCCATGCCATCAGATATGATAAAAATCAAACAAAACTAAACAGACTAAAACCCAACCCAACAAAAGCAATGAAAATGATACAGGACTTTGAAACAACATAATAGGGAAGTTAACAGTGGCTACCACTTTCAGAAGGAGAGGTCTCATAGATGCTACATTGCGTATGTTATCCTCTGAATAGATTATCAGATTACCAGATTTAGACCTGCAAAGTCAGTGAAACACTAAACATTACAAGCATTAAATTGTATTTTACCTCAATAGTTATCATTGCAGCCTGTGTTTCTCCAGATCAGTCTGTCACTTATGGCAGGTGAGGAGGGGAGTTGGCTCTTCTTGTTTCCTAGCCCATGTGATGGAAGGGGCTGGCATCTGGCTGTCCTCCTAGCAGCCCATGAATGATGTCAATTCGCAGAGAGGGCTTGCTTCTTGGTGACTTCTTGCTGTCTTCCTCCACAGTCCACAAATGGCACTGACTCATGGGAAAAGACTGGCATCTGGTTGTCCCCTCAGTGGCCTAGCATGGTGCTGACTCACAGGGAGGGCTTGCTTCTTGGTGAATTCTCATTCTCTTCCTCCCTAGTCTGTGAATGGTGCTGATTCATGGGAAAAGGTTGGCCTCTTATTTAATTTTGATGGTATAGCCAGTTATTTTGAAAATGACAAGATATATTGTGTTAGCTATTGTTGATTTCCTATTATCTTGTTTTGACATCCTACATGTATCACTTTCATCATTTTGTTTTGATTGGCTTTATTGTGCTTTCTTTTGTTTGGTTTTATTCTCTTTAAAATAAAAAAATTTAAAACAATTATGAACTATCATATATTTGAAAATTTTATTGTCTAATTTCATTGTAAGGGAATTTAACTTTCTGATCAAAATTCTCAAATTAAGACAAGTAGTAAATTCTTACAAAAAATACACTGACCAGATTTTAAAACTAAATTCACAAGTGATTAAATATAAATACTAATATTAATTCCTTTACAAAGTCACATGGTAATAAAGACAATAATAATATAAAAATAGAATAAAATAGGAAAATCACTTCTGCAACCTTAATAAATGAAAGAGAAAGGAAGCTAAGAAAGGCACTCAGAGCACTGTCCTTCACTACATACATTATGGCACATCACTTGATATCTGCCAAAATGTATCAAAACAGCTTCATCACATTTCTTGAAAGGTTCATAAGATATTGCAGGAGCCAAGAAGGTCATTTTTCTGTGGTTTTTGTATTAATTATAACCTCAGTTTGCACTTATTATTTCTTAGGCAAGTCTTAACATTTTTAGTTCCGAAAGGAACATCCATTATATCTTCAAAAACCTACTTTTTCATGATACCAATCCATTTGTACCTTAGGGAAATAGCAAAAAGGGAGGTTATTTCTTAACTCATTCTCCATTGTTCCCTCTTGGTTTCTTAAGATCTGTGGATTTTTTGCTGCCTTAACTCAATAAAAATAAAAATAATTATAATTAATTTTTAGGATTATAAAACATTTTGAATGTGCCTTTATTCAAGAATATTTATCCTGAAAAGATAAATTATCCTAGAAAATTTTCCAGTTTGTCCTTGATAAGTATATTGTGATTTCTTTAAAAATAATAAGGAAATAGATTTAAGACAGGCTTTGATGGTTTTTTATTATTGTCACAGAAAAATTAATCTTTTTCTATAACCACAAATTACTACCAGAACACATCTTAAATTCATTTATTTAATCATTAACAGACAAACTTAAATCTGAAAGTGTTGGGGCATAATTATAATGTAGGAACACATTTATATGATAGTAAACTTACAGATATTTCATGATCAATTAGAAGTTTCTGATCAAGTTTGTTCTGCTGTTTATGCTGAATTCAGTTGACCTTGAGGATTTCTACAGCCCAGCTGCATACCTCTGATGAGCACTGAGTCACAGTAACTGTCTACACCTTAAGGCACCCTAGGCTAATTTAAGCACCCTTCCCCAGAATGTTCCTATGCTATGGTAGTGCCCTTAGCTGTGCTCATTCTGTAAGGGCCCGCTCCACTGTTCTGGAGTGTTTCTGTATTATGATAAACAATACCTTTATTTCAAGACTAGTCTGCCTGTCAATATATGACTCAAGGCACATAACCAATTATGTAACATTTTGTCATTTGCTTTTACCTCCCACCTCTAAATTCTATATAAATTAAGCTCTTCCTAAACTCAGCGCTGTTTGCCTTTGAGAAATTATCCCACAACAGTCCACTGGCATGAAGATCCAACAGTCCGCTAGTGTAAAGATTAAATGCTGCCTTATCTCCTCAGGGAAAAGTTTTTCAGTTTGATTTGGTTTGGTTTGGTTTGGTTTGGCTTTACTTGGGAATTTTCCCACAACAAAATCTGTCAATTAACAGTATTCTCTTCTGCGTTACCATGCTGTTTTGGTTACTTTTCTGTCATTGCTGAGACAAAATGCCCAATGCCCCAAATTAAGGAAAGAAAAGTTTGTTTAGTTCATAGTTTATGGAGGTTTCAGTCCATAATCAGCTGGTTCCAAGGCAGGGTGGCATGGCACAGGGGCAACAATTCAAAGTGGCAAAAAACAGCAAAAAAAAAGCAAGGAGAAAGAATGAGCCTTTTTTCCTCCCTTATACTGTAAACAAGTCAAATCCCCACCCCCCAAGGGCAGGTGTATCACTCACACCATCTCTGTTCCCCCTTTTTGAACAAGATGAGAATGTTTACAAAGTGAGGACCCTGGCTCCCTGCTGAGTTAAACTTCTAAATTTAAACTGACACAATGTATCAACCATTACATATACTGGTAAAGCTGCTATCAACCCACTCCTCCCTTTGAAATGTTACCAATTCCCAAACACTGTGCCTTGTCTGAAACCCTGTAGGAATAAGATCAGTTCTCTGCTTTGCTTGAGAACACTGTCCTAGACACTCATAACCATGCTTAATGATGTAAGCAGTAAGTTCAGTGTTGTCTACTAAGTTACCAAGTGATGGTATCAGACTTTAAAAACTTTTAAACTTATAAAAATCATTCTCAACTATGGTATGTCTTAACACAGTTTTTTAGACGCCATTTTGATCTTCACAATGCTAATCTTATTACCTTTTGTCTGTGTTTTTTCCATTTTGTTTCTGAAGAATTTTTATTTACATATGCTCACTTCATAATTATATAATTAATAAAACTTCTCTTTATAAAGTTTTGTTATTTGTATCTCCAAATAGGCTGATTTCAGCATGCTTCACTCATCAGATCGACCAATTTGGATCAGAGCTTCCAACTGCTATTTCATTTTTACACAATGTCTGTATTCTCATTCATGTCAAAATTCATTTTTCTTTGCACAACCACTAATGAGTAGAAGCCCATTACATCCTGGAATATTTTTAACTAAATTTTTAAAAAAGTGAACATTTATTCAACTAAACTGAATATGATGACTCAACTGAGCTTAGTAAAACACACTGAAAATATTTTGTTAGCCAAAATTTGCAAGAGAAATCTTTGAAGTGAGGAGGAGGAAATTCAGATTTGATAATCAATCAAATTGTTTAAACTTCACACTCTTTGAAATGCCTATTTATTCCACTGAAATAAAGTTTTGATAAGTTTAAAGATGTTTCCATGGCACAGTTAATACCAAACTATTAATGAAATACAAGGGCAAAATGAAAAGATCACTTTAGCCATCCGTATATTGGAAAAATTAAAATAATATTTTGGCATTATTGCCGTTAGACAAGAAAAATTATTGGTCAGAATTCTAATTTTAAAGAGTCTCATACATCATACACTTCATTTTTTAAAGAACATGTACTTTCTGACTGTCAAAACTCAACACTAACTGCTGAGAGCAGAATCTAAGCTAATTCTAACTAAATATCAGCTTTCATTCCTAACAAATGTTTCATTCTTCACACACAGAAAAGGTTTTAATTATTTCAAGCTCATGTCCTCCAGAACAAAAGATGATTACATCAAATGCCAGGAAAATTTGTGAGTTATACCACTGCCCTGTCAGAAAGAAACGCTGCTTGCTAGAGAAAAGAGGCTATGAGTGGCGTAAGTGCTTAAGTAGGAGAAAAAACAATATAATTAACTAATCAGCTTTTTTCTGTCCGCATGAATACAACAAATTCTCACACAGCAGGGAATTTCCCGTTAATACTTAGAACCCCAAAGTTACAGAGAGTAGCTGAGATGAATTTTTTGTATTAAACAAGGCTCATTATTCTTAAATTTTTGTATAGATAGACATACCATGGTACTGATACTTCATTCTTTTACTGTATGTGCAGAATTTTACTTAATGGAAATAGCTAATAAGACTTAAGCATTCAAAAACAAAACGTTCAGTTTAATAATGTAATTTAAGTTAAATTTCTGAAAATCATTTATAATTTGTTTTACATTTTAATTTAAAAACTTTTAAAACATGAAAATACTTTTCATTTATATCTTTATATTAAAATATTTTGGTGGAAATATATTTAACATATTAGAGTTTAAAAAATTATTTTGTCAGGTGATTAAAAGTAAGTTTAAATTAAAGTCATAAAAGTATGCACAAAAATGAGGGTCAAGAAAGTTGAAAAATAATAAAAATCTTCCAAGAAATAGTCTCTTTTATGTTTTAAAGACGAGTTCTATTTAACCAAAGAATTAAATAACTGTTTATGACCAAATTAAATTGAGTATACAGGACACTATAAGTGAATAATTTAATGAAGATCTAATTTCTTGTCAAAATAACAAATATAAGAAAGTATCTCATCACTTTAAGAACTAGAAGTCACATGAAAAATGCAAATTCATTTAATCATTCTCAATTAACAAAATACGAAGTGTATCATTTTCATGCATAAACACATTAGAATAAACAGCGACTCATTTCATTCAATAAATTGAATGAAATGTCATAGAAGTATACCAGTTCAAAATTCTTTAAGGAATAAAATTATATGCTCACTATCAAGTGTGACAATAATTTTATACACAATATTTATAAAAAGCAACAGAAAATATCTAGGTTTAGTAGAAATTTTCAAAATGTGTTACAAAATTAATTGAACACATAAGCATAATAATGAAATAATCATTCATAAGAGTAGTTTTCTAAATGAGTTTATTAACATGCTGTGTGCTGGGAGAATAAAATAAAATACAAATAAAATAAAAATAAATAAAATTACTCTAGTTAGCCAGACAGTACCAGGAATGACTAGTAGAACTAATATTACCTAAGGAAATCAAAATTAACAGTTGTTTTAAAGGTAATAGAAGATTTTGTGTTGAGAGAAAAATTGAAGAAGCAAAGTTCAATTTTAGACATGCATACTGACAGGCAGGGAAAGAAGCAAGTGGGTACTCAACTGGGCATAATTATTAGGTTTTATTAGGGATAAATCCTGATATATTTCAGGGGCTTGGAATTATGTTCTGGATTAAAAGTCACCAATTCCTTCAGTAGTTAATTAAGATCTATTCAGTTTGCCACTCACCACCACCATCACCAAGAAGGGATCCTGATACAGTACACTTGAGATGTTTACTTAGTTTTTTACATCGGCAAATAAGCCTGCTTTGAGTTCTTAGCAAAATTTCCCAACTTTTGCAAACTTTCCAAATGTTTGCAAATGCTTCCTTGAAAACTTTCCAACAGTCTCCAACATGCTCTCTGCCTTTGAGTCTCACAATCCTAATGCTCTCTTTTGTTTCCAGACTATTTTATACCTTTTTGATCTACAAATTTCTGAGAGTGATGAGTTTGCTTACTGAAATCACCATCAATGCAAGGTATGTTCTCTGTAGAGATCCTACTTTTGTCCTGATATACCTACAATTTTGATGTGCAGCTATCAGCATAACTGAAGGTGAATATCTTCCCAAAAGAGTCCTTGTATGTCTTTGACATGACATTCCCATTTGGGATGGTTCAACTCAGAACCTGTGACTGACAAGACAGGTTATGCTCAACAAATTTCATTAATCAAGGAAAAATGACATATTCAAACTGATTCCAGCACAGTTTTGACTTTCCATGAGAAAATCGCAGCTAAACCTGTAGGAGACACTGCATTCCCCACTACAAAACCTGAAGAAAAGAACCCTTTTGAATGAATCCCTTTCTTACTGAGATTTCTCAAAATATTGGGCCTGGTACTGAAGACTCTGCTGAATTCATAGCTGATGCTGTGCACAAGGTTACTACTGCAAGTGCAAACTCAACTGTGCCAAACTAGATGGCTGTGGTTGTTCTACTTGGGAGATCTCAAACTGTTCTCCCAACTCAGTTAAATACTCTGTTGAGGAACTTTGTCACATTTTCACTGATTTTTGAGCTATTTAAATGATCTAGAGACTAGCCACTTTGAAAGTCAAAGACCATCAGGATAGAGAAATTTTCTCTAGGGTGAAAACAAATCAAGGCTGCTAATTGAGTTCAATTATTGAATCTTATCCAGTTATACAAATGTCTATGAAAAAGTCCATTCTCTGTTAGAAATGGTTGGAATCACACTGCTAATCAATCCTGCACTGACTAGATTGGCATAATTGGTGTATGGATCCATCACTTCTTCACCATCACAGACAGGGCACAAAGGAATGACTCCGTGTTTGTGATATAAAGGCTACCAGCACCTGCCAAACTGGGGACTCTTGCTCAAATTTGCCTTGTTGTCTCAAGTTGGAAGGAACAAAATTGAATGGGACTTGGGTACCACCCAGTTTTTACAGACTGGCTACATCACACCCCCAAATCCCTATAAAGCACACTAAGGGTGCCTCACTGTCATCAGCACATTTTCAGGTTATCCTATTGCTGTCCCCATCCACACAACTGACTCCAGTGACATCATAAGTTAGTATCTATTATGAGCTTGGCTTTCTGGACCACTTTTAATCTGAAAGCAGTACCTCTTTCATCACAGAATCCACCAAAAATCTCAACAATATAGTGATAAATATTCAGTGGATGCTTCACACAGCCTAGCACCTCCAGGCATCTAGTATTACTGAGAAAAAACAAAAACAAAAACAAAAACAGGTACCACAGGTTAGCAGACTTTAACTGTCTTCTTCACTTCCTTCTGGACCACACAGCTGAATAAGGCAGGTTGGTCTTTAAAGAGACGTCTAGGAATTATCAGGTAAAAATGGTGGGGATTTATATAAGCCAATTTTGACTATTTGGATTCCAACTTAAAGACTGCTGACAAGATGCTTCTCTCCTTACCTCAACGCAAAGAACTGTTCAGTTAGGTAGGTCGATACATTCTTTGAGCAGCAAACAAGCCAAAGGGGAACACAGAGAAGTCAAACACAACTCTCACCTAGAAAACTGAATTTTTTGTTAAATTTACATAATTTTAGAACATGAGAAGACTTTTTGGTTGAGTACATCGCAGAGCTAGCATCCAAAGTGCCCACTTGACCAAAAAAGTGAATATACAGGGTCTCCAAAGGCTTTATAAAAATGTCCTTGGAAATCTTGTAGGTGACATTTCTAGATGAAAGTTCTGACCATGGTAGAGGAAAACTGAAAAAAAGGTAACACTACAGTGCTCTAATAGGCTACAGATTTTGCAATATCAAAGGCAGAGAAATAACCATGGCACCTTATGAGGGAACAGGTTACACAGACAGGGGGAGGGGGTAATCTTATGCTTTTTGGAATTGCCCCAAGAGTCTTTCGTATGAACAAAAATACCCTAACTTTCCATGCAGTTGAATTTAGTTTACAAGTCACTTTCCTCTCTGTTGCCAGAGGGTTTTGATGATGATTTGATCATCCTTTAATCACACTAAAGAATCTACTGGAAATGGCAGAAGCTGCATCTTCACATATGTCTCAACATTTCTTCCCTCGTGCCTGTAGTTATTGCTCTGATGCTCCATAAGGTAGATAAATATCCCCCAGCAATGGCATTCAAGAACCAATCAGCCAGACTGCCTCAGATATTCTCTCCAAGCACGAAGACTACACTCAACTATTCAGTGAACTGAGAACCACCCCAGATGAGAAAGGGAGAGAGATCCTGGGAGAGACACTGTCAACCTGTGACACCTGCCTGGTGTAGGTCACACGGGTATGCAGAGAATTGTAATCAACACTGTTTTCACACATCTATTGATAGCAAGGATGTGATATTTCTCAAGCCACTGTTAATTTTACTCCCTTCCAAAACTATGATGACTTGCAATTTAGGGTGGTTATAAAAGAGCTTTGAGTGATTAAGGGAGCTCAATCTGTAATTGATGTAGCTTGTAATTGATGACTGAAAATCCCTTCAAAGTAACTACTCTAGCTCCTTTGGGGAGTTTCCTGAGAGATAACTGACTCATTATTCATGAAAATAGTGTAGAAGGATTCACTGCAATAGGAATCATTTAGTTAGAAAAGGTGGTGCGAATTTGTAGAATTAAAATATGTACTGTGTGTAGGATTGTTCATATAGCTTCATAACCAAGAAGCCAGTTCTGGTACAAATCACCATTGATTCTGTCATCAGCATAGACCTAGCAATCATAGTGAATCGATCTAAAAATCATGGTTCAGATTCCAAATAAGTCACTGAAGAATGGAATGATGCTGAGAAAATCTGACTATATCAGTGTTCTATTTTTTTTAATCTATGAAAATGTGGATAACATTCCTGAAATTGACAAATTAAGTGAACACATATAACAGAATTCCCAGCATATAATAGATACTCAAATGAAGGTTCTTTTTCCCCCTTGCTCCCTTTATAACATTAAATGACAAAGTGTAACATTTCAAATTATTTTTATTAGATTATCTATAATTTCAAATAATCTTCTGATTGTCGTTAAAAGGGAAAAAGGGAAAATTTCACCTACACTATGTTATGTGATTTTCTTTAAAATTAGATGCTGGAATCTACAGATGTAGACACAAATTGAAGTTCCATTATTCTTCAGCAGCACAATCATGTTACCTAAATCTGTATACCTAAAATAAATAGTGAAATTATTATTGTGCTCCAAATTTCTAAGAGAATCAAGATCTTTTTGAGTATTGCATGCTATCACTGAACTGGCTTTTAAAATCGCTGAAATTTACTGTATTGTTAAGGATTTTGAAGTGTCATCAATTTAAAAGCATTGTCTATATGCTGACCTACTAAAAATATTCTGACTTTATTTAACTATTTCTCGAAAAATCAGGGTTCCCATTATGGTCACCAAATACCACAATGTGGCATAATACTGATAGAGACCTCATGTTTGTTAGATTTAAAGTTTCAAAAATGTGGCAACACCCTTCCAAAATCTGAAAAATGTATGCTTTCATTTTTAAAACACGTGTGAAAAAAGTCAAATTTTATCTTTATTTTTAAACTGAACGATGAGACTGGGAATGTGTCCATTCTAGATGGCTCGATCTAAATATAGCTACAATAAGATTTCCTACATTATTAAATTTATTCATAGAAATAATGCATATTCAAAACATGATTAAACATTAAACTTAGGGCATGGATGCATCCAAACAACAGGAGGATCCTTACAGAGCTGTAGAACAGCAGGGTACATTAGATTCCGGGAGGTGTCAGGCCCCACAAGTGAAGCGAACATGGTCTGAGCACATGTGCGGCTCACTGCCAACTCAGGTTCCATGCACAGGTTTGCACAAACAAATGCTTCTGAACACAACTGTAACACAGCAACGTTTCAGATACAAAGCCAAAGAGGGACACTGATGTCAAGGGACTATGTTGGCGTTTTGAGGGAAAAAAGTTGCAAAAAAAGTTGACTACTGTATGCTACTTCATTCGAGCCTCTTGTCTCACTGTTTGCTTATGTATTATTCAGATTCGTTCTGAAGCAGATAATTATATTTCCTAAAGCAAAACATCTGTTTTGGTTACTTTTTCTGGTTGCTGAGACAAACACCTGACACCCAAAATTAGGGAAGAAAAGGTTTATTTAGCTTACAGTTCTTGATGGTTTCAGTCCATAATCAGCTGGCTCCAAGGCAGGGTTGGCATGGCACTGGGGCAACACTTCAAAGCAGTAGCCATAGCAAAACAGCAAAGGCAAGCCTCTTCTCTACCCTTAAGTTGTACACAGGCCACCCACCCCCCTTCAGGGTGGGTGTAACACTCACAAAATATCCTTGCCCTCCTTTGCACAGGATGAGGATATTTACAAAGTAAGAACCCTGGCTCCCTGTTGACTCTGTCAGTTAAACTTCTAAACTTCTCGAATTGACACAATGTATTAACCGTGAGAACATCTGATTGCCAGTGTGACATTTGAGAGGTAGTGGCAAATTCTTTTTCAGGTCAGAATAACCTAAACCGGCTCTGCCTCAACTCCCACTTTAGTGCCTTGTCTACAGGAGACCTTGGAAATGTTAAGAGAAATAGACTTGTTAAAACAAGAACTGTGATTTCAATTGTCTGACCAGCACAAGAACAACTATTTTCAGATAGAAAATTTATACGTTAAAAATTAAAACTATTACTATTGTATTGGACATTTGAGACAAAATAGTCATTTATTAATAACCTCCATTACCTTTTTACAGATGTCAAAGCATTCCTTCCCTCACATCTCAGAGTTGGTTAGACACTTTATAGAAGGAGTTCTTCACTTTGCTACTTTTTGGTCTTATTAATTGAAAACTACTATTGCATATTCTCAGCTGCACAGTATACGAATTAAAACTACTTTTTATTTTTAAAACAAGTTTTTAATCTACAACAAAGTAGTGAAATGATTTGCCCCCTCTTTCATTGTCTTAAAAGAGAAACTGATAGAATTCTAGAAATTCTAGGCATTTTATAATTTTGCTGAAAAAAATCATTAATTATAAAACCAGCTGTGTAACCAAAAGCATTTTCAAAAGAATCAATCGACTCTTTACCATTATTGTTTGACTGTGCTAACATTCATTTAATGCCATTTGCAGGTGACTTTTTCCAGTTGTACTGGTCTGATCCCTTAATGTACTTGCATAAAACCTGCATTACCCTTAGGCAGAAGAGTACTGTGTCAACAAAACTTTAAGGAAATTCTCTAAACTTTCTAGTCTAATATTTTCAAAATTCTCGAGTACCCTGGAAATGATTTTATTACTTTCTCAAGGAAAAAAATGAAGTATTAACTTCAATATAAATAGTGGAAAGGATTCAAGATGGTAAAATTAATAATAAGGGGTTTATTGCCTAACTTTCAACTCCACCTGGAACATCACCATCCTGACTACTTTGTTCACTTGTGAGTCCTGAGGTATTTTTGAATTTCGCCCCTTTCATAACTTACTTTCTTTGCCAAAAGACAGCTTACTACTTTCACTGTCCCTTCATAAAACATTGTTTGTCAAGTACGAACATGAGATATATTTCTGAGGAAGAATCAATAAGATCTAATAACTTACTTGATTTTGGAGGCAAGGGAAAAGACAGCATTTAGATAACTACAATCTGAAGACATTGGTTACTGGCAGAAATCAAGGTAAGATTTTTATTTATTCTTACAAGTGTTAATCACCTGCTTCACAGTTCTCTTATTGAAAAGTTGGCTGCCAGCTTGCATTTATCCAGATTTCAACTGCTTTCCCCAAACATTAGCACAACTGAGAATGGTAAATTAGTTTCTCAACCATCCATTCAGAGTTCCCAATTATTTGAGTGAGTTTTATCTTTTAATTGACTCAAGTAAAATTTAAATGTTTTTCCTTTGTGCTACATCACTATAAAAGGGAAGCTTTTCCTCCAGATTTTGTCCATGTGTTTGAAACCAGAAACTGAAAGTTTCTCATTTGAAAATGTACGCCCCTTTTGAAATGTGTTTATGATTAATGTGTTAGAGGAACTGGCATTCCTTGCCCCAACTTTAATAAACTTTAAACCACTATAGTGTCATGCATTATATTCTACTGGATATTATGATTTGGTTTTTCTACCAAAGGTTTTGTGAACTCATGGTCCTTGGGTGATAGTATTGGGAGGTGCTGTAGCCCTATAAGAGATAGGATGTAGCGTAAGGTCATAAGGTCAAGGCATATCCTTGAAACAAATCAAATGAATGGTCTCTCCCAGTCTTTCTCTGTTCTTGGCTCAAGATGTGACTCCATGCTGCAACACACATTGCTATACAACTGTCATGATGTTCTAAATTTACCATGGGCCCAAACCAATGGCACTGCACAATCTTGGACTTGAATCTTCAGAACTGTGAGCCAAACTAAACCTCTCTTTATTCCATAACTATCCTTTGTGTTATGTTTGAATATAGAATGTCCCCAAAAGTCTCACGTGCTTAAGGTTTCATACCCAAGCAGTAGTCAGAGGTGGGGCTTTTGAAAGAAGATTGGATTATGAATGCTCTCGGCTCATCGATGCATTAATCCACTAATGGATTTATAATTTAGTGTGCTAGTGGGAGGTGGTGGACATTCAGGAGGTAGAATTAGTTGGAGAAAGTAGGTCTTAAAGGTCTTGCTCTTGAAAGCTACATCTTTCTCTGCTTCCCTTCTACTTGCTTTCTGGCCACCTTTAGGTGAACATCCTCTTTCACCACACACTCCCCGTCATGATGTTCTGTCCTTCCTTAGACTCAAAGCTGAACTGAAACCTCTGAAACTATGAGTTGAAAAATAAACTTTTCTTCTTTTAAATTGAATATCTTAGGTATTTTATTATAGCAATAGAAATCTGAATAACACACTTTTCAGGTGTTTCATTACAGTGACACAAAGCTGATTAACACATTTTGGATCCAAGACAACTGAGAAAGTTTTCATGTCTCCCCAAAGGTTTAAAATTTAAATGGACAAAATATAAATAAATCAATGCCATCCAATATGGCAGGTCCATGGAAAAAAAAAGGGAGAAGAATTCTATGACAAATTAGCAAATTTAATTTAGGGAAGGTGTCACCACCAGTGATAAAGACTTCATAGTGGTAATGATTCTACTATATACTTTTCAGCAAGGAGTAGGAGTTTGCAGAAAAATATAACTAAATAGATTGAAAATAGATGATAAGCTCAGGGAATGGCAAACAGGTAAGTAGTATCAAACAACAGTGCGAACAAATGTCCTGAAAGTTCAAATAGTTAAATAAGCATTTTTCACTTTTTAAAGAGCATATGATCTCTCTTAACACATTGGGGTCAGCTGTTCCACACATATCTTCCCCGTGTCTTTTATGTTGCAATCATGTACTTTGAGTATAAGTTGCCTCCCTTGAATGTCAGGCATAGGTAATCTCACTCTCTGCCACTGTAGCTGGTTCAATGATAGACACTAGCCAAGGTCAATGAATCAATGCCCAATGATATTTGTTTAAAAAAATCTAATTAATATGAGGCTATAGGGACCACGACTATCTTTCCTCTACAAGGATATGAACAAATTTAGTCTAAGGATGAAATTAATAGAGCAAAAACAAACAAACGAATAAAAAAGGAAGAAAGAAAAAAGAAGGAAGGAAGGAAGGAAGGAAGGAAGGAAGGAAGGAAAGAAAGAAAGAAAGAAAGAAAGAAAGAAAGAAAAAGAAAGAAAAAAGAAAGAAAGAGAAAGAAAGAGAAAGTTGCAAACATCAAGTAAATATATGAAAAAGTATTCAACATCACTGGTCACTTGAGAGATGCAAAGTAAAACAATGCTGAAATTCTATCTCACTCCAGAAAGAATGGCTATTATCAAGAAATCAATCAAAAACAAATGCTGATGGGATTTTGGGGAAAACAGTTCTCTAATGTTGGTGGACTCAGTGGTGTGACCACTGTGGAAATCAGTGTAGAGATTTCTCAAAAAAACTAAAACTACAAGTTCCATTCAACCCAGTATTCCCCTTTTTGGTATCTTCCCAAAAGAATTAAAAGCATCATACCTCAGCAATTACATGTACACCCATGTTTATAGCAGTACAGTTTGTAATAGCTAAATCTTGGAAACAGTCCAAATGCCCATCAACTGATGAATGGATAAAGATGTGGGTTTTTTTTTTTTATATACAATGGAGCACTACTCTTCCATAAAGAGGGACAAGGTTGAGACATTTCTAGCTAAGTGGGTGCACCTTGAGATCATACTCTTAAATGAAATAAATCAGACACGTGATTAAATACTACATTGTTACACTGGTTTGAAAAACCAAAAGTGTAAATAAGGACCAAAGGCATAAGAAACATTAGGAAATGGGAAGAAAATATTAAAAGTAGGAAGGAAACAACGGAGGGAGGAGGAAGGAAGGATAAGAGAAAAGATAATAGAAGAAAAAAGTGGAAGCAAAGTTTTATAAATGAGAAGAGGGGTTGAAGGGAGGAGAGAGGAATTGGGAAAAGTAAGAAACAGGATACATCCTGTACAGGTACAAATTACCTATGATGAATGTTATCATTATGAATGTCTAGAAGTATCAACAGAAAAAGAAACAAGAAAGCAAGAATTTTAAATGTACTATTTATAACAAATATACTGAAAAAAGCATAAATACATATGGAAATCCCATTGGTTCTTTTGTACTGATGAAAAACTTGAAGCTATTTTTCAGGTAAGCCAGAGTTCTCTAGTGAGTGACTTCATCAATATTTTCTATAAAGGAATAGGATTTGGAATGCAAATTGAATCTTTGCCTTTATATACAGAAGCAACCAGGTGTAGTCATTGTTCTTGCCTTGTCTTTTTCTTCCAAAATGTCCCATAATCAAACAAAAAACCACAGTTCATAATCCAGTGAAGAGGAATAAAATGCCTTATCTTTTAAATGATATTTGAGCAAGATCTTTAATATCTTCAAAGTTGAAGTTACTGAATTTTCCTCATGCCTAGTTGATAAACCTGCTTTAATTCATGAAGAGGAAATCAAGAAATAAAATGTGAATATGTAGTCAATATCACTGACTCCTGAAAAAGAGATTACACTATCAAGAACACAGTGTTGCTATTTTTGAATTTCACATTTGAATTTCAACTACAATAAAAATTAATTATTACTTTCAAGCTTTTAACAATGACCTTTTTAATTCATGTGGTTTTCAGGAATCTGCAAACAGTGGTTTTAATTTATGTTGCCATGTACATTCTGTACTGATCTCCTATATGTGAAAGTTTCAGCAATGTAAC
>RJWT010010317.1:0-24296 GCA_004365215.1 Cuniculus paca
AACTTGTGTGTAGAAGTATCAGCACACACCACTGAATGCACTGATCAAGAAATGTTATAGAATATATTCTAGTGGTTTTTTCCTAAAGGGGTTTTGGGGAAGACCAGCTTTATTTACACTACTGCACTATCTCATATGCTCTTCATGAATCTGTGAAACTTCCTTAAAAGACCCTGTCTCAGTTTTCTTATCAGTAAAATGCGAACAATATCTTGAACGGGTGATGCAAGAGTAGAACTGTTGTGAGGATTCAGTGCAATAAAGATGTGAGAACACATCACCTGCCACTAAGTATGAAGTTAATTGATGTTAGCTACCTACTGGCAATGGCTGCTTGCTACTCATTAATCATTCTCAGTCCATATTATTGTTTTCTGTTAATTGGCATTGTTCTTACCACAGTTTTTGTCGTATATTTGTTTCTTTAAAGAAGAAAGCTGGTCAAAAGCTGGTTGGCTCTCCTAAACATCTAATCATGGCCATCTGAGAGGGCTTTGACAAGGAAATATTTCATAAAGCAAAGATGAGTCTGTCTACGTAGATGCCATAGTGGACCATGCTGAACAGACAAGCTCCTGGA
This sequence comes from Cuniculus paca, assembly GCA_004365215.1. Lineage (NCBI taxonomy): Eukaryota > Metazoa > Chordata > Mammalia > Rodentia > Cuniculidae > Cuniculus > Cuniculus paca. The sequence continues at coordinate 581 of RJWT010010317.1, forward strand.
AGCACTAACATCAACAATGACTTGCAACAGCAGTCATCTAAAAACCCTGGCTTTAATGCGACAGTTTTTGCCTTTGAGGGAAATTTATAAACCCAGTATTACACAGGGCTTGGAATATAAGTGGAATACTGCCCATCAGAGAAAGTTCTACCATCAAAGTTATGATTTTATTTGAGACAGAAGAGACAGAATCATTCAGTTTATTCCATCTCTATCATGCATAAAGAAGTCTGTGATCAAATTTTGTGAAAAATTCTATTTTCAGCTTTTAAGCATTTTCTTCCCTCTTGATTGAATCACTGATGAGCCCCAGAGCAATTGTGCACATTCTCACTCAAAAACTGTCACCATATTATGAACTGGATATCTTTGCCAAATCCTGGATGAGTCTGAAATCCTCTTCCTGACATCTTAGTAGTCATCGGTAAAATGGAGATATTCTTTAAAATATGGTAGCTGTTGACCTAATGGATTTGTTGCTAAAATGTATTGACTGGGGCTATTTAGTTATTTTTCCCACTTGCATTAATAATCTAGGCATTTCCTATGATTAATCAGCTGGTAAAAATGCACTGTCATAGAGTTAAGAGAGTAAAATGTGATGCATTTAACCTCACAGAAATTGCTGACCACTAATCAAGGATCAATAAAATCTGAATTCATATACTGCTTACCTTGGTTATGAATCTTTTAAGACATACCAATTTACCACACTACAATTTACTCATACACTTTCACGTCATTCTTACGCTATGTGAATCCTTGATTCCGATGGAAGATGAACTCGCTCCAGGACCCCCAGGTCTGTCACACATGCACACGTTTACTGTACTCCCCTTCTGGGTCTCCATTTAATTTGGTTGATTTTATTCCTACCGCTTTTAGTGCGTCACGTGAACCCTTTAGGATTTCCCACCTTAGAAGTCTGAACTCATTTCTTTCCTGAGTGTCTAGCACTACTGACTACTCTTGGGAATATGGAATAAAAAATATTCCTACATATATGAACAGGCCATAATCACAAAATACTTAAATGTCTAATAAATTGAATAGTCACAATAAATGTAATTCCCTTTCCTACTTTTGTATATATTTCTTTATCAAGTCCGTGATAAAGCAATGTTCATATTCATGTCAATTTCACTTCAAAATAGATACATTTAAGAAAAATGAAACCAAAATGGATGGGAATTTCTCAGAGCTTCAGAAATGTCCTGTTTTAAATCTATTTGAACCTCAGCGTTCGATGTATAACACAAAGTCATGCATTTCATGGACTGCACAGTGCCCCAACCGCCTGAGGAAACCATGACACAGCCACCTGACTTTGCAGCTCTGTCAGTTCCTTTTGCTCCACGCTTCTGCAGCTTCCCCAGGGCCTCTGTCAGTTTCTAATAAAAAGAAGAGCACTTTCCAGCTACAGATGAATGAGATATAACATCACACATTATAATTTTACCACTTGAAAGTTTTCATTCTATTTGATAAAAGAGGAGCAGCTTATCTTACAGACTTCAGTTAGACTCACAGAATGTTAAGAGAAGATTATATGTTCTGTTACAATATAAATACAGTTTAAGGTGCCTGATGTATATTAGGAAAAAGAATTCCGTTCCCCTAGTGTAGGTAGCAACATTCCCACCCCAGGGCATGTGACTTGGTGAGCTGACTTCCACAACTCTCACCTTCTTAATGAGGGCATAGTAAACTGAGACAAGGTAATGAGTAGTCTGCTTTTTTTCACTGTTCCAAAAAATGCCCCCTTTTAAACATGTGCTCCTTTCTTCTGACGTGTTTGTATTAATCTAGCTGAAGAATAATATAATAAAATAATTATACTGCTTGGAAATTCCATCCCTATTAATATCCTTCAGGAGGAAGGGCTTTTTCAAAGCAAAATACACTAACCATATTATTTTTAATTACTACTGGTAAACTTAATTTTTTCTTTTCTCTTTCATCTGAGTTTATGTTAACTCATGTTATTTAAAGTTGGACCTTGTACCATAAGATGTACTTAAATTTTTTAATTCCTTCAAATAAATAAATTTGGCACCCCCACAAAAAATGTTGGACCATCTTTATTAAAATTTAGTCAATATAGTATTGTGCACATGTCATAATTATAATTTCACATTTTTCCTAATACAACTAACTAACCAGCACTTTTTGTAAGATTATTCATATCTTGTATGAAGACTATATTGGTGGATACAGACCTAGAGGATGACATGTTTGAAGCTTTATTATGAAAAAACCTGACAAATATATTTGTTGGTACATAATTTAGAAATCTCTAAGCTTGGTTTACAGATGTTCTACCCACGCAAAATTCCACAGGCAGCTAGAATTCCACATCTCTCTTCACAGAGGGCTTCAGCTGACAATAATGAAGAGATACTTACCAAGTAAACAATTTTGGTCAAAGCATCTATTTGTGTACTTTCCATGGAAGGAGACATTGTGTGGATTAATGAGTGTATCTTCATTCATGATTGAGCAGTGACTCAGATAGAATAAGGACTAGAAGCAAGGTAACTGACAAAGAGATCTGATGGAGAACTTTGCAAAGAGATTATTACGTAGAGCAAAGTTATTCATATCTCGTATAAACTTCCATCAGAGAACATCCAATGTAGATAGGCTCTCAGTAATAATTTGGAGAAGATGACCATGTTATAGATGTTTGTATGCCTTTTGAGAAAAATGGTTTGCCAGCAAAAACCATTAAACATTGGATTCTTGTTTGAACTCAACAATTCAGAATTCCCTGCCTGGAGTTGATTTGCCATAGACCCTGACTGAGTGGCTAAACTGTCAACAGTGAAAATCAACAGTGGGTCCCTGATTGTAACACGGTAAGAGGGAAACAAATGAGCCATTTGATGAAGTTTGATTACTTTGCTTTCTTTTCTTTGTGAAGAAAACATTCATTTGTCTTTAGAGGAAATATGAACTTATTCTTTTATGTTTCTATCACACATCACTTCTGCCAGAACAAATATTCTGCCTCATGAAATGCCATGGAGTCCCACAAATGATCGTGTTTATTGATGTATTCATGTTTTGTAAAGAAGTTTAGCAATGGTCTTAAACTAATGGAGCTCTCTGCCATTTTCTTCCGCAGTACACAACAGTGAAAAGAAAGCCAGTTGGAAGGCAGCAACCTGAGAAACTCATGAATTTCCCTTCAAGGTGCCATATAAAACCTTAAGCCAGCAATCACTATCTGGTGTCATTTTCTCATAGCTAGACTATCAAGGAGGTAGCAAGTGGACTTCTACCTGTCACTGCTGAATCTGATAAAACATCTAAGAAAATGTCTTCTCAGACATAAAGTTGATGAATTCAAAGCCACTCAAAGTTAAGTGAGAAATTCCACTGCTATTGAACATAGTTGTGATTTATGAATTGAAATTTGCAACTGAAAAACTGATTTAGGTTCTTATGCCACTGAATCAAAAGGTAGAAAGGGGTCAACTGATGTGACTGGGATGCCTGAGCATGATTACTATGGGAAACTCTCTGAGTCTTACGCAGTGGCTGCAAGAAGGAGTGTGTGGATATCCAAAAATCAGTTGAGAATTGCAGTAACTAAACTAAATAAACAAACTGAAAACCTTTTAAAAAGTCATCAGGAAAAGTTCTGGCAGTGGCAAGACTATAGAAAAAAGTAACAGGAAAGTGGACTGGTCAGAGACTAAAACGATTGCTACTAGCACTGGGGCCTCTTCATAAACAGAGGCAATAGTAGTTTTGTTTGTGTTACTTAAGTATTTCTTTCTCCCTTCATTTCTGCCACATTGCGAGAAGATAGCTGATAGTTACCATTTTTTGAGGAAGATCCTAAAATGAGGAAGGGAGCCTGATCAAATCAATGCCACACTGACAGAATACACTGATTGACAGGCTTTGCCCAGCTTTGTTCCACGTTCTTTAAGCATGTATTTTTATTTCTAAAGAAAGGGTCAAATTCAGTGCCACAGTAGCAGAGTAGTAGTAAACTTGTAACTGAGGTCCTTGGTGCTGTGCATGTCTTCAATTGTTCACTTATTATTTGATGATCAAGTAAACACTATTAGAAATCTGTCCGTTTCTTGCAGGGATACTTGGGGGATCAAAGATTTGTGGAATTGTCTTGGTTATGATTTTACGATGTTAGCATTTTCAGTTACAAGTTTGCTACTACTCTGCTACTGTGGTACATCATAAATTTCATAGAATTTTGTAACTTTTTAAGTTAAATGAAATACAAAAAGCTACAGAAATATGCCAGAGATGATCTGTGTATCATCACCCGGATTTCTCCATGTGGTTGATTTTCTAAAGTTCAGTGAGTAGTTTTTCCCAACTATCTTATTTTCCTTGCAAATTCATCTATTTTGATAATATTCTGCCCTATAAGTGTTGTGCTGTATTTCTCTTTTCCTTTAAATAAGTTTATCTTTATACTGCTTATGTTTGACATGTGTTAATTTTTAGTAGTTGTTTGTATGTAGTATCAATTTTGGTGAGTTTTGTGAATCTTTCTCTGGATGAATTTCTTGGCCATATGGTCTGCAATGTCTGCCTGACCTCCCTTTGGCTGTGAAAGTAGTTTTAAGGAATGAATGTGCAAAGCCTCTGATGGAAATCTTGAGAAATCACTGGCTTGAGTCCTGAATTTAGATTAATATCTCATCTTGGGGTTTCCAAATCATGTGAGTAATGCAAAATTTTATTTCTCCTACTTGGAATTAATTTTTGAAGAAAGATTTTTGTTTACCATTCATTTCTGATGCAAGAAAAAAAATCTCTCATATTTTTACCAATGGGAATATTTTCCTAAAATAGTTATTTCTAAGGACTTTAGGGGGTGTCCAAGAAACATCATGAAGAAGGAAACAACGAGCAGAGTAAGCTCAGGAAGTAGAAGACCAAACATACTCAGAGGAGGGACAGGACAATAAGCAGTCTAGTAGCAAAGGGGAGTCCTAGTCTGGAACCTGACTAAATGTATGAAGTTGAGTACAGGTGCTGTGACTTGAGCTCCTGATGAATCCAGAGTATTAAAAGAATGGTCTAGGTAATATTATAAACTTGGAGCATAGAAGACAAGAGAGAGAGGTAACTGGGAAAAATAAAATCTAAATAAAGCCTGATAATTGGAAGACACTTTTCAGGTGACTTTCTTCCAGCAATAAGTTTACCACGGTCAATAGCTATTTCTCAACTTCCCTGGCAGGCTGCTGACATGTGGCCTGTGAAAACAACGTATCTCACCTATTATGACTGAATTCCAAGGAAGGCAGGTATTTACCAAACCCGTACTTGGAAATTCTGGAATTGAAATGCAATTATAATTATTATCGTTATTTGCATTCATGTAACTGTATTTTATAAGAGTCTTACAATTGTAAGGGTATAAATGAATATTTTATTTGCTTTCTTCTGCAACCCTGTGAAGTGTGTCAGGGTTATTGGCCTTATTGTGTGTATTAAACATCTGAGGCAATTAAGACTTGAAAGGAATTCAATTTATTTTTGGCTTTGGAAGAACAGCTCATAGGTAACAAGAGGTCTGTTTAAAAGTGCAAAGGAGGGGCTGGAGAAAGATAGTAATAAAAGCAAAACAAATATATTTTGCTGCTAGTAAATTAAGATAAGCCCCATTTCACCTTAAAACTTTCTTAAATTCTGAATCTTTTTGTTCCATTAATCAGAGAATAAATTGTACTTGTTTAGACCAAAAGCTTTTGATGTTCATGAACAGGTTCAAATTCTAACTCTGCCATTTATTTAGCTGTATAGTTCTAGCAAATCTTTTAATTTCATGGAATATTGGGTTGAAAACATAAATAAAAAGCATACTCTTGCTTTTCATGGAGCTCAGCATCTTGTTTCCAATGTTTCTATGAGTATATGATACATGGACTATTTCAAGGAGAAAAATGAATGGCAGTTATTATTAGTAGAGTTGTCATTGTTATTCTCCTATTACTTTGTTATGAAATTTTGTTTTACATTTTTCCATAAAATAAAAAAGAATTGAGCTTTAGGATACACCTCCTTCCCTCTTCCCTGGTGCCTTGTCTGAGGCAGCATTTTGTCCCTCTCGTGGTATCAAGTCTACAGCACACAGGAATAATCACACCCTGCTCCTGGACCCCAGGTAAAGGAATGCATTCCTCTAAGGGTCTGGAGTCTCCCATGATCATTCGTCTATGCCTTCTGGGGTGAAGCAAATGTGGTGCCTCACATCCCAGGGAATCAAAGCCTTGGCCGGACTGTTCCACTCTGCTCTCGAGACTGGAAAACCCATCAAGGTGCACTACTGTCATCATTCTGAGCCCCTCACTGTTGTTTTATCTGACCTCACAGAGACCCTGGACTATGACCATAAAAATACCCGAAGCTAAACATAACATATATATCACAATAAATTAATACATATTATATGTATAACATACATCATACATGTATGTGTTAAATTATATGACATTATTATATACATTAATTATTTCAAGTTATAGTGCAAATAATGCTATGTACCAATACTGGTAGACTGCTATGTGTCTTAGTTGTTCATAGAAGTACAAGAAGTTCTTACATTTTAATAAAGCAAACATATCATAAAGTCAAAGATGATAATCTAGACCTGTCCACAAAATTAGTGAGCTCTGCGTGAACGAAATAAAACATGATAGAACGTTTTTCAAGAGTATCATAAAAGACAAGTCTCGTTATATAGTTCAAACTGGCCTTGAACTCACTAAGTAGCCCAGGCTAGCCTCAGACTCATGGTGATCCTTCTGCCTCAGCCTCCTGAGTGCTGGGATCACAGGCAATCATCTATATTTTAGAACAAATAAAAGGCATTGTATCCATTAGGAGACCTTCAAATGTGGGTGAAAGACACTTAAGCAAAACATCTCACACAAGTGAAGAGACCCAGAAACTCAAAGGATTCTCTGTGTGCCTGGATGTGCGCATGTCTTGGATCTAATCTCAGCTGCATGTGACCTTATTTTAGTAAAATTGTCCTTGGTCCTGGTTTTTACTCAGCGGCTTTTCTTGCTCTGTATTCCCAGTAAAAGTCCTAGGTAGACTCTTTTTATAACATGGGTCGCATGTCTGTCCCAGAACTAATTGATGTTTTAAAAAACAAATTAGAACCAGGTGTGGTGGTGCACTGAAGGAATTATGTGAGTCATATGCTATGTGCATGTAAAAATAGAACAAAAGAATCATGAGTCTTTCTATCCAATCATTGGCCAGCACTAAAGTTAACTACCTTGATCTCTGTCCTCAGGAATTAATTTTGCCCTTTTTTCAGTTATTAATGGAATAATACAGTAAGCAATCTTTTGTTCCTGGCTATTTTTGCTCAATTGCGTTATCTGTGAGATTTATATCTTTTACTTTTTCTTTTCATTTAAATAGCTGTATTGAAATAGTTATATAATTCCACAGAATTTTCTTTTAAATTCTGTTGTGTAGGAATATTTTGTGTATTTCTGAATTTGAGGTATCACAGTGATTTGGGTATGATTCGTGCATCAGAGACTTGTGTCCTGGAAACTTGAACCTCAGTGTGATATTATTAAGAGGTGGAGGATCTTCAGAGGTGTCCTAAGGGATGATGACTCAGTCACAGGGGAGTCACCTAGAAGTGAAGTAGACCGGCCCTTGATGTAAATTAATTCCTGTAAGACTCGATTAAGGAAATAAGCCAGGTCCATCCCTCCCTTTGCATCTTCTTTCACACATGCAGCCCTTTGCTGCTTCTCTGCCATGTTGTGACACAGCCATGGGATCCTCACCAGAGGATCACATGACACAGCCATGGCGTCTACACTGTCCAGTCACCTGTATCTTGAACCAAATACAACTCTTTGTACATCTCCTAGTGTTAAGTATTTGGCTCTGACATCTGAAAATTGAGAGGGGAAATTAGGAATATTATTATTTTCTAGACATAATTTTGTTGATGAATTTTTCAAACCATTTTGGCTGGAATATGCTTAAAATCGAGACATATGTAAGTTAGAGTTACTGGGTAATGGAAAGTGCTACCAGCAAGTATTCCAAAGAAGTTTGACTGATGCGCACTCCACCAGGAATGTGTGAGGTTTCTCACTGCCCCCTGCCTTGCCTTCTGTCTTCTTTCTAACATTCTGGCTGGTGAGCCAGACGTTATCTTATTTTCTGCTTCTCCCTGATGATTAAGGATAATCTGCATATTTATTTGTCATTTTAATTTCTTCTACTGTGGTATAATAACTATTTATAAGTTTTATTCATTTAGAATTTGATTTTCAGTCTTTTTTAGTTATAGGAATTATTTAAATTTTCTCTGTGTAAAATATTAACGGAAATATTTCCACAGATATATTTATTTTCAACACACAAAGATAGATATGTACTGCACTCGAACAGTTGAATTACAGTCTTGCTAATCTGTAGCTTGGCCTTTCACAATCTTAATGTTTTTTTAGGGTACTATAGTCTTATTTTTAATTAAATTAAAGTTTTCATTCTCTTTCTTGATACAGTTGGTGTCCAGACAAATTTGTTAACTATGACTGTGAGAATATTCTCTTATGATTACATCTAAGAGAGTCATTATCTTTTGTTGCTGTTCATGTTTCTATATCCAATTAGTCCAGAAGGATTTTGTGTATGGTGTAGATCAATTTTTCTCTGTATTCTAAAGATTTCTTTATTTTTAGCACTACTTCTTAAAAAACATCAAATATTTGTTCACTGAACTGCAGAGTAACATTGACACAAATAAAGTAACCAACCTATGTGCACATATTTCTAGACTCTTTGTAATGTCATTGGTTTTGTGTGTCTTTGCAAATTTAATGCTGACTATCCTGAAATTCACTTTTAAAGTTTGCATGCACAGATCTAATTGCATCAATAATAACACCTATGAGATCTATGTCTTTTGGTGGTTGTTAGTGTAGTAAGTTTTTGATCACACATATATTTTAATGAGCATTTACTAAATCATTGTTTGTGTTATTGACACATTTGCATCTTATATATTCTGATATTCTTTTCACTCTCATTGAAGAAACTTGACCACCACCATCAGGCAGATTCATATCAATACTGATTCCTGCAAATGACAGCCAGCATTACTGCTTTCCCAAGCTTTATCACTGGAACCCCCTGTTCTTCCTTAAGCCTAGTCCTTAGCAGATAGCCACAACCTCTGTCACAGAGCACCCTATCCTTTGCAGCCCTACAGAAGAGCTCATAGCTTGTACGGGAGTACCAATCTGGTCAAGTGCCAGGGTAGTCCCTCTCAGGTTTGCTCTCAAATAAGCCTTTCCTGCTGAGCTCATACTTTTATTTTTTTCCCCTACTTTCCCCCTAGCAATTGGAGCTGGAACAGGCTGTACTGTTACATTCCTGGATTGTTACATGTACCTTTTCTTTCTTTCTTATCAGTTAATCCCACTTGATGGTATGTATCTATTTTATAAATTTAAAAATATAATTATGTGTAGGTGCTGTAAAGCAAGATTAAGTTCAGTGATAATTGAAATACATGACAGCAATCCCTTAAGATGATAATGTAGACACATGGTTCCTATTGCTTACTAACATAATAGTCACCACAAGACTGTAGTATGACAGGTGATTATGCGTTTATAACAATGCTGTTGTAAACAAACCTCTTGTGCTGCCAATAGTGTAAAAGTGGAGCACACGAAAGTCTTAATAGTACCTAATAATTGATAATGAAAAGAAATGACTCTCATACTGGTTTATTTGTTTATTATATCATACTCTATATCCTTGTTTTTGAGCATATTCTTTCTACTTTGATAAAGAAAAATAAGAAAGACATACAATTTCTTTGAATTTAAATGCTTGGTATCATTGAAATTTGGCAGTTCTTCCCAAATTGATACAATGATTTAACTAAGTTTATGTTAAATTTATGCCAATATTTTTGTATGGGTATCATTATTCTACAATTTTTACTGACAAGCAAATGAACTAGAATATCTCAAACATTTCTCCAATTACTACAAGTTGGATTGAAATGCATGTACTTTGAAGCTTACTATGCAGCTCCAGTAATGAGTAGTGTATGGCTACAGTGAGGGGAGAGACCCTGTGTTGGAATGAAACAAAAGAAAGGACTAAAAAAAGAACCTGCCCTCAAACCACAGCCACTGATGTTTGAGAAAGGCACAAAAACAACTCAATAGAGAAACAGAAGTTTTTAAGTAAATGGTGGTAGAGCAATAGACATTCATAACAAAACCAAATTTTGGTATAAATGTCAAAATTAACCTGTTAAGAATTCTCAGACTTAGCAATAAAATGATAAGCCATTACTGAGCTGAGTCAGATGGAATTATTATAGGCAGTCAGACAGGGCTAGGTCCTCAAAGGAGCCAGTGCAAAAGCCCAGATATCTTGCAACTGTGGGGGAGACAGACACCTCCTGCTGTGGGCTGGACCTCCTCGGGACTAAAGATCAAACAAATGCACCCACTTCTTGATGGCTGATATTCTAAATAGGTCTCTAGCACCCTGAGGAAGCCAGGAGTCACTACCCCAGCCCCCTATGGAGAGAGTCACTGCTCCTTAAGCAAGCTCCTTGGCCATGTGACTCGGTTCCCCATTTGCCCCCGACCTAATCAATTTTACTGAGCAATTAATCTTACTGGTTAACAATAGTTCTGTCCCACCTTATGCCCACCTTAGGAATTCCCATTCTTCCCCACCTTGGACCCATCTCACCTCAGTTTTACTCTATAATAAAGTTCCTAAAAAAGACAGCGTCTTTGGCAACCTACTCAAGACCCCTTCTGTCTCTCTCTCAGACAGAAGCTTTCTTTCTCTCAGTAAATTCTGTTCTTAACCTCATTGTTCCTAAAATTCATTCTTCAATTTTAGAGAACATGAGCTCATACTAGACATATGTAGGTTGGGAGTTTCATTCCTCTATATCAGGATCATGGGGCATGATGCTCAGCACTGGATTAACCCACTGATGAGTTCACAGCTGAATGTCCTGGTAAAAGGGACAACCAGATCAATGAGTTGTTTCATCTGGAGCAGACTCTTCTTCCTCCTCCTCTGCTTCTTCTTCTCCTTCCTCTTCCTCTTCCTCTTCCTCTCCTTCTCCTTTCTCTTCCCCTTCCCCTCCCCCCACCTCCTCCTTCTTCTTCTTCTGCTTCTTCTTCTTCTTCTTTGCCTTTTTCTTCTTCCACCTTCTTCTCTCTTCCTCCTCCTTCTCCTTCTTCTTCCTATGAAATGAACCTGTAGCCTTTACATTAAGCAACATCACCAACCCTTCTCATTTATTGTTTTTTCTGAAAGGCACATTCTCGTTAAGTTGCCTAAGTTGGGTTTGAAGTTGCAGTCCACCTGTCTCAGCCTCCTAAAGTTCTGGGATTATAAGGATTTATCTTTGAGAGTGTATCTCATGAACTGGCTCTTAACTTCAGACTGTGCTTTCTGGCTGCCAGAGATTGAGCAGTTTTCCTCTGCCAAGATATTTTGCCAAACCATTTGTGCCTGGGAGCCATGGACTGAAACCTCACCAGGAACCCAAATAAACCTCTCCTCCTTACATTTTGAGCATCAGATATTTTGTCCCAGGAAAATGATTAATACATCATGCAATACTCTTCTACCCCACAACAATGCTACTTGGTGGTTAATTCAGGTAAGTGCAGATTTATGTTCACACTAAAGGGGTATATGGACTACCAAATACATTTTTTTAAATTGCATGTGGATCTATAATTATTTCAGAATATGCTTCGCCAAATGGAACCTACATTTACTATGGGAAATGCAGAAGGAAAACCACTTCCTTCCATTTTACTCGCTTATCCAGTTAAATTTACAAATGGAACTTATCTTTCTTGTGACACTAATCATCAGATAATCACTTCAGGAATGCTTTGCAAACAAAAGAGAGACCTGGGTGCATGCTTCATGTACAATCACTTCAGCTCTGAAACTATATTATATTTCACATGTCAAATGGTAAACACAAAAATGCACTTCATAAGAAAATGTGAATTTTATTAAAATGTAAAATGTAACATTACTGTTGTAGATTAACTTTCACATGTACGGATCATTCAGGCATTAAAGCAGTGTAAAATATTATCATAAATTTTTACATTTTTGCTTCACATATAACTTTCATCTTTTACTCTCTTAGCTATGTTTCTTTGGATGATACACTATTATTATAATTGAAGAGATTTATTATATTTGCACCTGAACCTATTTTGTGTAACATTAGTGTTCTAATTGAGAGCAAATCATATTGACAGGCCCTTCTTAATCGTAATTATGCAAAAACGTTCCATCCAGAATCAATTAATGTTGGTATCATATTCACTTTTATGGAAATTCAGAAATTTGAAAAAATGTAGTCAAATTACTCAGAAAACAGATAGTGGCAACAGTAAGTGATATTTTCTTGTTTACTAAATTTGATAGCTAAAGAGTAGGATGACTATAAAAAGTTGAAGATTGTATGTGGTATGTTCTGTGTCATAGAGTAATTCATCATATATAACTGCATATATATATATGTGAATATTGATCAGTAATTGCATTCAGATGTTTTGTCTGAGATTTGCATGGCTCATGGTTGTATATTCAGTCATACATTTTGTTTTCAGTTCATAGCTTGAGTATTTTGAAAAGTTTATGTGCCTACTCTTTGCGTTAAAGTAAAATGCTAGTGAAACTAGAGTAAAGTTTTTATTGACAAAATGACATTATTTTCTAAATATCACATAAAAGAAACATTCCATGAAAACCCAAAGATTAAGGAATAGCCATCCAAAAAAAACCCAAATCCTAATACATAACATTCATGTTTATGCATTGTGTATTAATTGATTTAAGCCTGTAAAAATCTAATTTCTATTCTAGTGGTTTAAATTTTTCATTAGTAAATTCAGGCAACTTTCCAATATGTAAACCCTTTGCCATTTATTATAATTTTAGGATGAGTTGCTCCAAGTCATATTTTGAGTAGTTGAATCTATAGCATCAACACTAATTCTCTGAATCTAATCTTCTGCATCCTAAACTTCACTATCAAGTACTTTACAGTCTTACACATTCTAATTTGAAATTTGAGAGAATAAGATCAGATTTGTTTAATTGTTTAGGGTTTCTGTTGAAAGGATATTATTATGAGAATAATTGGTTATATTAGAGAGTTTAAGGATATATATATATATATATATATATATATATATATATATATCTCACAACTCCCCTCCCTCATTCTTAGCTTCAAATGGCATAGAAGACATTTAAATTCTATATATACTATCTTTAGTTCATATTCCTGCTTCCAGGCTCTCAAAGTTATAGGAATCATTTTCTTTAAACAATGTCTTTAAAATGATAGTTTTACACTCTAAGGTTCTAAGGGCTTTCATTACCTGAAACAACAAAACAAAACAAAAAAATTCTTATTGCTATTTTTGTCAGACATTTCACCAACCAATACAGAAGGAATTTGTATTCATTCGTCAATAGGTTCATATCAGGCTTCCAAAAGCTCACTTTGTTGAAAGTGAAAGTGGGGATTTCCCTGATATTTCTGCTCATTTGTCTCACATGAACTAGACTTCATGTTCCAGTCCAAATCAAATATCTTTCAGAAGATTGGTCTTGGTTTTATATACTCTTTGCCTTGCCTGTTCTGTCACTTGTGCCTTTGTTATAATAGTTATTAAGCTACAAAAAGATATACCAACAAGTATTAGTTATTTTCTCCATTTTTAGTGTTCTAAGATGTTGGAAGCCAAGGATCATGTGTGATGTCTTGGGATAGCTTTTCTGATTGGCAAGTAGAGAAAGGCTAATGTGTTTGACTCAACCTCCCTTGATTCAAACCCAAAGCCCAAAATATGGAAAGTGAAATCTTAGCTAACATTTAGTTGACCCTCTACAAAAAAAATCAATCAAACCTTAATTGTAAGAAAAATGATCACATCAGCTCTGGTGAAAAAAAATAAAAATTGCTAACAGGGAAGAGTAATGTCTACTGGAAAGAAACTTGGCGAGGAAAAGATAGCTGTTATAATGCATGGGTGTTACGACACTTTGACTTAAGTGGCAGACATGAAAACTTGCATATATCAAGGCTGTCAAATTCACTGTCTTCACTCTAGCTGGAGAAGACCCACTTCAAGCAGTGCAATGATTTTTTATAGTCTTGTATTATCTTGGCCTTGATTCAGTATATACTGAACCTTCTCACAGCACAGGTGATGATGGCTTCATCACCTTCAACATACTTTCTAGATTTTGCCTCCTTCCACTTTCTCAGTATGTTTGATCACACAATCTTCTCCTTTTGACCACCTTCCCAAGGGACAGGTGGATGTAATGCACTTGATACACTCTACAGATCCCTATAACTCACTGGGCTCTACAGCTTTGCCACACTGATGTTCCCTCAGTTGCAGCATGAGACATTGCACTTGTACCTACTTGCTCTAAATCTACCAGAAATTCTGAAGGAAAATCTTCTTGGATACTGTACTGCACACCAGGAAAAGCTTTGTCTTAGATCTGTAAATCTCTTTCTTTCTTCTTCCCTGCTAGTTGAATTTGTGCCTCATGTGGCTCCTGAAAGTCACTGGGCCCTTTGATTGATATCACCCTTTTCTCTGGAATTTCTTGGTCTGCTTCATAATCTCTTGTGCATCTCAACTAACCAGCACTCTTAAACTTACCTTCATTCCTAGGTTCATGTTTTCAGAGTGGCTATCTTGGTAGAAATAAACTGCCCATAGGTCCAACAAGAGCTACAAATGTGTGTGCCATTATCAACAAGTTTCTAGTGAGAGAGACCAAATCATAGATTGGACACTTAGTTATGAGACCTTCCGCTAGATAAACAGGGTCAATATGCTCATAAAAGAAAAGGTAACACAAATATGAAACGTAACTAATGTTGGATTTCTGATATAGCAGACCAAGTGTATGCTTTTATTTACACTTATTACATTGAGAAACTCTTAAAAATCTATACAGTGTTTCAGAAATTTAGGGAATGTAATACTTTTTCATTTGCTAGCTTTACACTCTAAATTTACATATCAGATTTTTCTTTCCAATCTCTTAAAATGTACACAGAAATTTTGAGCTAATTATTTTTGGATGCAAGATATTATTCTTTTTCTAAAAATGAGAAAACAGACTTACTGTAATATACTTTGCCTTGAGCAAAGACAAAAATTAATAAAGCTGTTAATAATTAATTCTGAATTATATTTTATTTCCTATGCAGCCATAGTTTGGAAAGAAGACTTCGTGATATTCTTAAACCTTATGCTATCATTTTAAAAAGTTGTACTTATTTGAATTTATATTTCAAAAATATATAAACTTTTCAAATATATTTAAAGTATTTTCAAAATCTATATTTTGAAAAATTAGAATCAGGTGTTGTGTATAAATAAGTTACTTTTTATTCTACCACAATGTAATATTGTGGTTTTTAACTCCAAATCCAAAAGATATTGAGAATTTCAATTTAAAACAAGGAAAACATGTGGTTTGGAAATAAGTTAGTAGAGACTTACTTTTTTTGGTGTAGTTGTAGTTCACTTTTAATGTCTTTGCTTTTCATGTTCCTATTCATTTTATACATAAAATGCAAATTAAAATCTCCAAAATTATACCACTGAATATTTTCTTACAAAAAGTATTCAGCTGATAAAAACAAATTTTTTATATTTATCATGTTCATACTTTTAATGACTCTTACAGAAACATTAGCTTGACTTTCTTAATTCATTCTGACAGCTCAGCATCTATGACACTTTCTCTTAGTAAAGGATCTGAGTATTACTACTGAGGGCTAAGGATTGGAATAGTCAACATGTGACAGTGGAAATCCAGCTAGAAAGGTAAATGACTCATGAAATTTACTTTGAACACCCACCAAACACAAAATTAGTGTTAGCATGTTTTTTTAATTATGTAAAACTTTACTTTTCCCAATTCATGTCAGCCTGGAGATAAAACTGATGTCACAATAACAGTTTTTTTTTCTTCTTATAATCATAAAAAGAGTTATCATAAGTACTTGTAAGTAATAAAGAAAGACTGAACACAAAATATAAGCAATTCATTCATAAAACAGTAACACAAATTTCTAATAAATACATTTAAATTTTTTAACTTCATTTAAAATTACATGAAGAAAGATGGAGTGATATGTTTATAATGCAAAGATGGTATCAGAATTTCATTGAAAAATCTGGAAACTGAACTTTTTACATTGCTGGTGGCAATTAGAAGACAAGAATCAAAGCTCTAAACTTTGTGTTTTCTCTAGCTTAGTTACATTTTTGATATATTAATGCCAGAAAATAGTCATATACGTGCACAAAGAATTACTTGTGGTATTAAATACACTATTTTAACTTTAATAATGACAATTTGAGAAAACATTCCTTAATTTCCTCTAGGAAAGTATTGTTGTGTAAAGTATAGTAAATACATATTATGAGATTATTAGACAGGTGTGGAGGAAAAAAATGTGCTGATATGTTGAAATGTGTCAGTAGATTGTTTATTTAAAAAGCAAATGCCACAGATATCATTTCCAGTATGTTCTATTAAGATGCTATAAAGATGGGCTTGTGGAAGTGAATATAATAAAAGTCAATTCTTTGACAAAAGAGAGCATGGTATTGTCATAATATTTCAGAGAAATTTTAATATATATTTAAAATTTTAGAACAGGCTTAGATTTACAAAAATTTTAAGGAACAATGTAGAAAGTTCAAATATAGTTCACACTCACTTTTTTTTATTATTGATAGTTTAGATTTTCATTTCCTTAAATCTAGAATTTTTTACATCTTGTTAGTTTTTCCGTCCTATTTTTATGTTCCAATTTCTCATCTTTGGCTCCTGCACTAATCAACTTGTTGGTACTATAACAAAATACTTTAGTTAAAAGCTGTTATAAAAATAAAAGTTTCCTCTTGGGTCACAGGTTTGTAAAATCAGTGTGTGTCCTCTGATGCCACCACTTTGACCCACAGCAAGACTGCAAGTTAGGGTAGCATCAAAGCAGCTGTGACAGCACAGTTAAAGACACCATGAAGAGAACTTTTTGAGCTTCTTTCAGAGTAGCAATAGGTATATTTAAAGAGATGGGGGAGTATTTGGAGAGAAATTAATGGCAGTGTGTATTTTACTGTAATAATTGTTTTTAAGATTTAAACATTCACCTTATTTTGATCACCATATTTTTTCATCTCCCCTTGAATGCATGTAAATGTATGTAAAATAGTAATATTAATACATAAATACAAATATTTAATAGAGGCACCTTTTCCATCCAGTCAAGTCCAGCTTTCTGGCTTGCTTGGGCTGTACTGAGTGAAGATAAATTGTTTTGGGTCACATATAAAATGTAGTTAACACAGAAGAAAATCTTGTTTTATTTTTATGTTTGTTATTCTAACATTAAAACAACAGATCAAGTGGCCTCCAGGGCAAAGATTGGACACACCTATACTTTGAGAAACAAGATATTTGTAACCTAATCCATTACCTAGCCTCTTCTCCTTACTTATCTGTAACCGGTAATTTCAACAGTGAGAAACCTGACTCTCCATCTATAATCCATTTAAATAACTTTCCATTCACTATATATGAACAGTGCTGTGAGAATTATTTCTCTATACCTTCCTACGAAAATGCTGTACTAAGTAGGGTACAGTGCCTATTCACAAATTCTTTTACATCTAGGCTTACAAACTTTTAATTTTAGTGTGCTTAAGTTAGCAACTTTTTATTTTTTACCTCCTCATCACAAAATTGGAACGCTAGCTTTATCACCTCCTATATTCTACATAAAGTTCACACTTTGTGCTGTAAATTTCTATGAGTTTTGAAAAGTACATAGTATCATCAATGGACCCTTATCAGAATACACAATACACTTTCACCATCCTACAAAATCTCCTATAATTCATTCAACTCTTTCCCCCACTCCATCTGAAAGCCCTGCAAATATTTTCCCTGCAAATATTTTCCCTTCTGATGTTTTACCTTTTCCAGAATTATCACTTAATTGAATTTCTGATGTTAAGATTTAGGAAAATGTTAGTGCCCAAACTGGAGATTCCAGCGGCTTCTTACTGTTGAGCTAGGGTGAGTGAAACCTCCAGCCTTTTGCCAGAAATAGTTGTGAGATGTCCTTTAGACCCCAGCATGTCTGCTCCAGTTAAGCAGCTCTCCACTGTGACTCTCCGGATTTGCTTAGCTCGCCAGATTTTAGGATGGCGATTTGCCCTGCAACTTCAATTTATTCAAAGTTTCAAAGACAAAAAGTGTCATCCTTGAGTTTTTAATTTAATTTTGTGGGAAGAAGAGAGTGAGTTGTTAAGGGTTAGATGTTAAGGGTTAGCAAATGTTAAGGATTAGTGAAATGCGTGGATTTAGAATTTTATGAAGCTCTCTTGGTAATTGATATGTCTAGGTGGCCCTTATTCATGGTAACTAAAACTAAAGTCGTGGACGAGACTGCCTTACAGAGGCTATAATGAATATAAGAATAAGGATCAAGTCTGACAAAGTTGACATTTCAAAGCTAAATTGAGGATGAACCAGCAAAGTTTTTGGTGTATCCAGATCATTAGGGTAAACATACAGGAACCAGCAAAGTTTTTGGTGTATCCAGATCATTAGGGTAAACATACAGGACACTGTGATAATACCAAGGAGAGGGTTTCTCAGACTACTGAATGCTTTTTGAAAAAGAATCAGATGAAGAGTAAAGACTCTTCATATCTGATTGGTAGCACTGATAATGTTGTAATATTGGAATTATTGCAGTAATGTGGAGTTCTGGCTAGTTTCAAACAATGGATCAGTGGTAAGAGTAAAAAATGAGGTTCTTGAAATATGTCATACATCAAATATGGAAGATAACATATATTTAAGTTGAATGGAAACGAGGTAACTGAAAAATAAAAATGCCCATGATGTGGAAGAGCTAGATCATCAGCAATTACAATTTAGGTGGGTGCTAGTAAAACTATTTGCAAAATTCAGCCTTTAAATTCACTGATGATAAGGCAAAAATATGTACCTGAAAATAATATCCAAAATTATTAACAGAAATTATTTCAGGTTAGAGAGGCTACCTGATTACCTTTCATTTGCTCTTTGCCATAAACTACTCAACTCTGATCATATGCTGGTTTGGAATAAGAAGAAAAAGTTTCATGAAAGCAATAACAGCAAAAACAAAATAAATAGCAGCTAAGACTCATCTGTAGCTTTTCTGTGATGTGAAATTACATGAATGATGGTACCACTCTGTCTCTCAAGATGGTTAACATCCGAAAAGAGGAAATGGTTAAGTACACAGAAAATCTCAACATAGAGAATAAATCCCAATTACTGTTTGTATATGAACTATGTGAAACTATGCTTATTTAAATAAATTTTGGCATGATAGTAATAATACCACCGATAATCCCAAATAATAGCATCATTTTCTTTGGTAGTTGGAATTTTGGTGAAATACACTACTTTTGCGAGTGTTACAGGAATGATGCTGTCCTCATCTTGTCTACTGATTAGTCACTAGCCAACTCAGTCTTGACACGAGAGACAGGAGAAAGAATGAGCATCCAAAGTTGGTAAAGAATCTAATACGATTATTCCTTGTGAATTTAATTGATGACTGTAGAAAAGCAAGTCTTATTCAATGTCCAGTAATCACTTAGTCATATTGTTGTATTTGTAAGTGTTGCCTCAATTTTTCTGTTTCTATTGAAATTCTAATGTTTACTACTTACTCAAAGCACAAAGATACAAGGTCACAAGATGAGATTTTCCCTTTACTGAGAGGGGAAAGCATGAAAACACTCATTTTTTTCATGCACAATGCTTTTAGTAAACACAATTTTGATTTTTAAATGTTGAGTTCTCTTTCTTTCATACTTAATTAGTATATTCACTAAGATGGTAAACTCTGTAGTAATTGAACAAATGCTAGCATTCAGAAATATGCTTTCCTACATACAGTACATTTTTCCACTTTTAAACAATTTTCTAGCATTTTTACCTATGTGTTCCAGTCACAATTCAATTGATAGTTGTGTGTATTGGAAAGCAGACAGATATCATCCACTGATAGCTAAGAATTTACTGAGGTGGTTTTAGTGGCAAATTTCTGTATAAGTATTTGAAAATATCAATGATTTGACCAAAGTTCTCTCAGGTTGATAGCTCCTTGACAAAACCAGGTCCAAGTTAAAAACATTCTTTCCAGTTTGCAAAGAAACTTTCTCCCAACATTGCTTGTTATATTTCCTTTCATGTGATATTAGCACCAAATTGAAGTGAGTCTCGGATCTGATGGGAGCTATCACACATATTGTGATAATGAGTTACAAATGATGCAATTTTACTGCATAATCAAAGGGACTTGAATCTCAGGATTTGAGCTCTGGGAAGTCTCATCTCAGGAATCACATGCAAACAGAATGACACTGCAGCAGGAAGCTCAAACAAGTTTATTAATCAGCGCCATCTCTGTTTAATTCGGTGTTAAGTGTCTCTGTTAAATAACATTGCCTCTCTGGTGCTCGTCATGATCTTGGATGATTAAAAAGCATTTGGATAATATCTGTAATAAAATTAAGCTCATTGAACTATGTATCCATTGAGTTCTGGGGACTAAATGAGAGTAAAGTTTTCAGCTGTCAAATTAAGTAGAGTAAGTTAAAGCAAATTGAAATGATCCTTCCCCAGAGATGCAATAAAGAAAGGCATTTATTGTCATTTTTAAAAATTTCATTTCTAAAGGCAGATGCTGACAGCGGTTTGTGAACAAGTATTCAAAGGTGTCTTTAGAGAAGAGATGTAGAAAACAAACCCAAATAAAATGTTATTTCCTTTTTGTTTTATGTACTTCATCCCAAGGAAATTCCTTGGCTGGGTGTGGTGTCACATGCCTGAAATCCCAGCACTTGGGAGGAGGAGGATTACTGTGAGTTTGAGGCCATTCAGGGCTACATAGTGAATCCAAATCCAGCCTGAATTACATAGCAAGACTCTGTCTCAAGAAAAAAAAAAAAGTCACTTTTTAAGCCACCTAAACTAGAGTGGACTATTTTTTTTTTATTTCTTTATGTATTTCTCTTAACTTCAAAAAAAGCGATATTTTACTATGAAGGTATTCACATTGTTGAAACTGAAATATTTAATAAATAGTTTAATATATTTTAAAATCATTTCCTAAAATCCAAATAATGTCCAGGTAATGGTTGACTGTGCCAATTTTAAAAATTTGTGCCAATTTTAGTAGTTTAAGTAAATTGACTCAGCAATTCCTCATCCTAGACTGTAGAGGACTCACCCGAGTAAAAGGGAAATGAGGAAGGACAGGCTTGCTTGTGTTCTTAGGAGGAGCTCCTGCCTTCACTTTCAGCTTGGACATCCTTCCTCTCCTGGCTCCCAGCACAGACTCTTCGGCTTCTGGCGCAGACTCCTCAGTTGTTGGTGGCAGACCCATCGGCCTCCTTATTGAACTTGCATGGGACACTGCAGTGAGCTCCAGACCTTGGACTGAATCCTTCAGTCTCCAGTGTGCACCCTCTGCACTCTTCCTCATCTGACTCTCTGGGTGATCATTGTAAACTGATCCTGTAATTTCTCATGCATTTGCATATCTCGTGTTATATCTGTTTCTCTAGTAAAATACTGACTGATAACAGTCCACAAGCAACATGCTCTTTTGGCCTCAAAATTGACAGAATAAATCATCCAAGGACTTTGCTGAAAGGACCAGAGTTTAAAGCCATATGGTATTCTTCTTTGTAAATATAAAAACAGCACATCATCTAAATTGTACAGTCATAAGAACAAGAAAGAAAAAATAATTAAAGACATCCTTGAATAGTCTGTCTCTCTTTAGTAATATGACATTGTCCTAGGACCTGAAGATGAGGAAGACCATAATCCTGACACAAATAATCTCAAAATTCATGAGAAAATTTGTTTTAGAAAGAGTCACTTGTTTAGAGACCAGTAATGTGTGTCTGTCACATGCCAGGGATATCTGACATCTGGGTGAGAGAGAAATTTAAAGCCTTGACAGGCTGTAAATGCAAATATTTGAAAATATTAGCAAATTTTGAAGGCATTTAGAGGCATATTCAAAACTCAGAATGACCATCCTCCGTAATTCTACATGTGGGCAAGGTGCTTAAATACTTTGAGTTCTCTATTTTATTTATTAAAATAAATGGAGAAATAACCTCACCCCATAGAATGATCATGAAGAGTAAATGTACTAATGTTCCTAAAACACCTAGCATAGTTCCGGAATAGGTCCAAGTAGTTGTTATTTTCCTTTTTAATCTCCTTTTTTACCTTCCTTTAAACATTTTTCCCAGATGGTTCAAATGAAAATTAAATTATCCTTCACAGAAATTCTGTGTCAAAGATAGTACAAGACACTGTTTTACAGAATAGTAAGCTTCTATACCATAGAGAATTGCATATAAACCATATTATTAAACAGTGCAGGTAGAGAAAACATCTAACTCAACTGTGTTTCTAGGTTTGAGTCGTAATTGTTAGGACAGATCATGATTGTGTGTTATGTAAATATTTGCATTTTTTATTATTATTACCTTGGCTAATTTCATTGTCAATCAAACCCACAGTCTATCTGCTGCCAACAATTGAGGAGCCTAGAGCAATAGCTACCGCAGTTTCTCTGGCTTCATTACTGCCTTCTGCAACTCCACTTAAGGAAATGACTTCCTGTTAGCATTGGTAGAAAAGCATTTTCTTACCAAGAGTGACCCAAAATATCTTGCTCACTGGTATGCCCAAGTACCAATGCTGTTTTTTAAATGCATCTATTTTTTGCAGGAAATTTTAATTCAACTGATAGCATTTTTCTGATGTGAATTCATTTATTTCAAATAGACAAGCTCATTTGAAAGAGATGGTTTTCATGGAGAGAAGAGATTTGTAACATGGGCCCTGATTTATAAATATGCACAACTCAGATAGATAGATGATAGATACAGATAGATAGATAGATAGATAGATAGATAGATAGATAGATAGAGATAAGCATATAGACTCTTCATTATACATTAAACCTTATGTCTATTTTTGTATTAGCTCTTAGTCTTCCATCTGTCTGTTACCATAATGATATGCTTGGAAATAATTTGTGCAAGGTCACACAGCAAGTAATCAGCAAACTGTGAGTTGGTCCCATCTCATTTGTCTTTGGCTTCAAAACTTGCACTTGATATATGACACTTATATTTTTTCTGGAAATCACTTCATAGTTTTGGTGCTTAATATTAAAAAATACACTCTGTTTTTGTAAGACAGAAAAGAAAAGAACAGGCAATTCCAAAAACTCAGATTGGAAATTTCCTCTCAAGTTTTAAAATACAAGAAAAAAGAAACAAGCAGAATTGAAGAAGTTTATTAACTTCACATGCTTCTTATAATCTCATAATTAAAAATAATTTTTGCTATTTAATGCTTTGACACCTGTATGATGAATAACATATGACAAGCTAAATACTTTTATTTAATATTTTATTTAAATGAATTTATATTTATACACATAAATTCTCTATTTGACTCTTTTCAACCATGTAAAGGCACGGAACAGTTTTAAAATTTTTTTCGTTAAAAAAGG
>RJWT010010318.1:9780-24375 GCA_004365215.1 Cuniculus paca
AGGTCCAGGCTCATCTTGCTGCTTTCTTCTTTTTTTTTTTTTTTTAAAGAGAATACAACCAAACAAAATAAAACAGAATAGAGTCAGTCATAGCAAAACAATGAACATGTACATGACTTCAAAACAGGGTAAAAGGAAGTCAATAATGGCTACCATAATGCCTCTTGTTATCTTCAATATAACTGCCCATGCCATCAGGGATAAATAAAATCAAACAAAATAGAACAGAATAAAACCAGTAAAAACAAACAAACAAAACAAAACAATGAAAGCAATACAGAACTTCAAGGCACTAGTAAAACAGCAGTGGCTACCATAATGCTTCTTGTTATCCTCAGAATAGTTGCCTACACCTTCAGACATAATAAAATCAAACAACACAGAATAGAGTAAAATCAATCAAAACAAAACAATGAAAGCAATACAGGGTTTCTAAACAAGATAACTAGGAATCCTTGATGGCTGCAATTACATATTTTATCTTTGAAATAACTGTCCATGCCATCAAGTACAATAAAATCGAATGAAACTAGTCAGAACAATGAAGACAGTGAGTTTCAAATCATGATAATAGACTAACAGTGGCCACTTCCTTCCCTTTTTAGATAATTCTTCCCCTTTGACTTTCCCAATAGGTGCTGTGCATTTTGGATTCCACAGACTCCTTTAGTTTGTTATAGTAGGGAGACAATAAAATTCATCCATGTGACTCTGAACCATTTCATCCATGAGCATGATCTCAAGTTGCCTCCACCCACATTACTTTAACAATGGAGATACTTTTTGAGAAAGACATCATTAGATCACTATGGCATTGTGGGAACGTCACAGAATGCACCTACATGAATCTAGATGATGTAGGTCCATCAACGCTTCCTCTTGCTGCAATCAAAGATACAGTAAACCTGAACTGTATGAGGCTTCTGCTGTTGTAGCATGGCATTCTATTTTACAGTAGCCTTTCCTTTTATAAGTAGAATGTATACATTCTAAAATAATGATAGCAATATAACATAATAAATACATAAACCTGTAACATTGTTGCTTAGCGTTATCAAGCTTTATGTACTGCACATAATGTTTTGTGCTGCATACATTTACATGACCCCCAGGGCAGTAGGTTTGTTTATAAAAGTATCACCCAAAACGCACGAGTAATGTGTTGCTCAGTAACACTGAGACAGCTACAGCATCACTGGGCAATGATGAGACCACCATCATTCCATTATGCAGTGCTCCTTATTGATTAAAATGCCACTTTGTGGCACAAGATTGCAATTCCAGTCAGGAGTCTGGATAGAAAACCATGGTAACACAGCGGGCTAGACTGCTATCCTTAGACGGGCCTGCATGTACTGCTGGCCTTTGCCTGGAACATGGGAACTTTGATTTCATAGTAACGAGTAAAAGATGTTGGCTGTGCCCAAACGGTTTGTAAAAATAATATGGTTTGTGCTGAATACCTGCTTTTCTCCTTGGAGTCTGGAATTTTAGTACAGTAGTGCCAAGCTGTGTGCTTGATCATCACCCAATAAAAACTCTGAGAACAGAATCTCTCCCAAGTTTTGCTGCTACACAGCATTTTATGTGTGTTGTCACAACAGAATGCTGGGAGAATTATATATGCCTGTGTGATTCCATGGAGAGGACTCTGGAAACTTGTACCAGGTTCCCCTGCACTTTGCCCCATGAGCATTGTCCCTCTTCTGACTTTGCTTTGTACATTGCCTCTATAACAAATCATACCCATGAACATGACTGTAGTCATACTGAGTCCTGAGACCTCCTGTGAATCATCAAACCTGGGGTGGTCTTGACAATCCCTACCACAGGGCCATTACAAAGAGCGCTGTATGAATATTCTTGTACATGCCTGCTGGAAAACATATGGTACACACATTCAGTTATAGACTATTTTATGTTCAGCTCTAATAAATAATGGCAAGTAATTTTCTAAAGTGGTTATACCAATTTATAACTCCTATCAATAATTAATGAAAGTTCTAGTTGCTCCACATCCTCTCCAACACTTAGTATTGTCATTTTAGTCAATCTTGTGGGTATAGAATGCAATCTTATTTTGATTTTCATTTACATTTTCCAGATAATAAAGTCGAGTTTTTTTACATAGGTCAATGGGCTATTTGAATATCTTCTAATGTGAAATGTCTATTCACATCACTTGCAAAGTTTCTACTGGGTAGTGTGATTTTATTTCTTTATTTGTAGGAACTTTGTATGTTTTCTCAATAAAAGATTCATTTTACACATGTCAAATGATGATAGATAGACAGACAGATAGATAGATATGACAAATGTATTCTCCCACAAATTCTCTTAATGCTAACCTGTGGTAAACTGAAGTTCTTAACTTTGTGTGCGTTAGTTTTTCTGCTGCTGGACACAACACCTGACACCCACGATTTAACGGAGAGATTTAATTTGTCTCATTTTTAAGCTGGTTCAATTCACAGTCAGATGGCTCCCAGGAAGAAAAATCATAGTGGAAGGGAATGGTGGAACAAAGGTCATTTAGTTCATGGCAGCTAGGGAGCGGAGCAGAACAATACCAGAGAAGAGGTGAAAGGCCAGGAATAGACCACCAAAGCTACACCTGCAAGACCCAGCCAGACACTCCCAGAAGAGTGCTCTGCCAATCCCCCAGGAAGATATCAAAGCCAGTCAGTTGCTACTCTACCCTAACCACCACGACGTGGCTTACAGTATCGATTTTTTGTATTTATAATTAACACTTGTGCATATTAAGCAATATTTACTACTCACTAAATCATAAGGATATTCTCCTGTGTTTCTCAATGCTTTACCCTTATCTTTAATATTCAAATCGACAATGTACCAGAAATACTTCTCTGTATGTGTGTGTGTCTCATTTTTCTTGAAGTCAAATGATTTCGCACACTACTGCTGCCCTATATATGCTCTACCTTTAGGAACTCTGTTTTCTTTTCCATTTACTTTTCTTTTATTATTCTCTCCACTTCAAGTCTTATTTCATAGATTTCACAAAAAAGGGTAATACTAGGTTATAGAAATAACTGGCAAGACAATAATAGCAAACAAAGCCTAGCTCAAGAAAATTTAGGCATTAGTATTGCTGTTAGAAAGACTTGCTCGAATTGTATATATTTATGTAATTATACACTATACCTTCATTATATTATGCAGTACATTATACATCATAATTATATGTAATTGCATACTAACAATTATATATTTATATAAACAATACACATACTAAGGTGCATAAGAATTGAAGTGTGAGGAATCGCCCTGATCTAGGATTATAAAGAAATGCATCTCAGAGACATTGATGAGTTTGATGATGTGATGAGACCATTATTACCATAAAAGATGAAATATGCAAACTGATTCTATTTTATTAATCTTGATAATATATCTAATCTCCATGGACTAAACAAATTTGCAAAGATTGACTATGAATGTATACTTTAAATAATGAAATCAAGTGTACATTTTTAGCACACATTTTCTATTTACTCCCAGGCATTTATGAAAGTCAAAAACTAATAATAATTAAAGGAGAAAAAATGGTTATAACTTTACAGGTGACTTTGGATTTCCTTGAAATTAAACATGTCTCAATTTTTCAAATGCCTCAGAACCCAGGCAGGTAATATCAATTAGCAAAGTAGTCCCAGATGAACTTTAGTGAACTGAAAGGCCACAAGCAATTAAGTGAACTGTCACATGCTCAATCTTAGTTCAGCATGATGCTAAGGGACTGAGCATCCCATGTTGACAGACCTTTGATTTTCAAAGTGACTCTTAAACTTCAAATTTTCAGTGTTTATCTTCAGATTTATAAATATTGACAATTATAAAAATAATGGTCTCACAAAATGCCTTCATCCCAATCTTCAGAACCCATTAATAAGTCAATGTACTTAGCAAAAGAGACTTTGAAAATGAGGTGAAGCCTGGCAGAGGAGGCCACATGATGATAGAATGGGGTCAGAGGCAGAGATCTGAAGATGTAGCATTTCTGGCTGTGAAGAAGAAAGGGCCAGGCATGAGACCAGGAACCCAGAAAGCCTACAGAAACTGGAATAGAAAACTAAATGAATTTTTCCCTATGGCCTCCAGAAAGAAGGCAGCTTCTCTACAACTCAAGTTCAGCCAGATAAAATCCATTTTAAACTTCTTATTTTCTGAAGTGTCTGGTAATAAATCTGTACTGTTTTAAGCCACTAGATTCATGGAAATTTCTTAGAGCAGTATTAGAAAATAAATACAATACTAAGAGCAAATAAAAAGAAAAATGGTAAGTCAAGTTAATCATGCCTATGAGCCAAAGTTTAACCTTTAGGAGATAAATTTAATACAGCTGAAGAAGATATTATAGGAAGCATTGCCAAAAAAATAATGCCTGAGTTTGGGCTGCTATAACACATACCTGGCTAGTTTGGGTAGAAAACATTTCTTTTTTGCAGTTCTGGTGACTGGACATTTCAAGATCAAGTTTCTGGCAGACTCGGTTCTGGGTGAAGGTCCTCTTTCTGGCCACAGAAAGTCACCTTCTTGCTGTGTCTCCATGCAGCAGAAAGGGGGAGGGAGAACATACACAGTAAGAGTGGCAGCTCATTTGTGAGAGTCTCGATAGTGACCTAATTAATCCTAATTATCTCCCAAAGACTCCACTTCCAAATACGACATTGAAGATTAGGCTTTTAACCTATTAATTTTGCAGGTCCTATAAACATTCAGTGTATAGCAGATGAGAATATTTAAAGTACAGAATAACAAGATCAGAACTTGCCTGCAATGTCCACAGACACACATTATTGTCGATGCTTTATATCTTAGCTCTTTTTTTAGTGTGTGGCACTAGGGATTGAACTCATGACCTCACGCTTGCCAGGCAGGCACTTAGGCCACTGAGCTAAATCCCCAGCCCTTGTCTTTTTGAGACAGGGTCTCACTATGCTGTTCAGGCTGGCCTTGAGCTCACTTTGTAGCCCAGGATGGTCTTGAACTCACAAAGATCCTCCTGCCTCAGCCTCCCAAGTGCTGGGATTATGGGCATGAGCCACCATGCCTGGCTAACTCTTCTTTCTTGCTTCCCTAGCCAATTAATTCCTCTTGTGATTGGCTTGTTAATATTTTTATTTCTATCTCATTGGCCCAGAAGTCATCCAGTGTCTTTAAGATAGCTCGTAGATATCAGATCTCTTCTCTGAACTGTTTTTTTTTTTTATAGTACAAGGCTAAGAAGATAATCTTACTTTATTTCCAAGGCGTTGGAGGAAGCTGCTCAAGTGCGGTCAACAAATTTGCTGCAGGAAAATCTAAGACACACAAATATGCTGAGAGATAAGCATCAAGGATAGAACCTTACAGATAATATTTTACCTTTTTAACGCACTAGTATTTGTTCTCTCAAATTGGACTTCAAACTTCCAAACCATGTTAGGTGAAATAAGCCAGACTCAGAAAGACAAGGATCCAATGTTTTCCTGGATATGTAGAATCTAAAATGGATGACGTGAAAGTAGAAGGAAGACTATTATTTGTCAAGAAGGGAGTAGAGGGGATGAAGAGGATGGAAGAGGGGGCAATAAGGGTTATTAACTATATCATTTAAGAGATCATAATGTTGACATAAGTTTATTGCAGTCAAAAGGTACCCACTACTGCTCAGTGTTAAGTGAAAAAGGTTACAAAACAGGATACATAGCATTGGCAAATCTTTATTTTCAAAAATACATTAATATAGAGAGGTGTTAAGAGATGGCCTAGAATGGTTTTCAAGGAACTTCATAATGTGTCTCTAGGAGGAGGATGCTGAGTACATGTTTTTGGTTTGAAAATTTTTTTTTACTTATGCTATTATAAAATGTTTCTAAGCAGAGCAAATTAAAAATCGCTACAAGTATATGAGGCAATGGATATATTAATTAGGTTGATTGTAGTAATCATTTCATGATGTAAATGCACCTCAAAATATGATGTATACCTTAAGCATATACGATTTTTTGTCAATTATGCTTAATGTAAAATGAAGAAAAAGTAGCTTAGCACTCAGAAGATCCATTCATTCCCATTGTATGTCACAATAGTAATGAGTAACTCTACTTTCACTTTCAATGTTCAGTCTCCTATGATATTCAGTGGTGCACTGTTTTCTTACACATCAACTATAATCAACCACACACTCTCATTACTCACCTGACACACAGCGTTGCTCTTGTAGATTAGCTTCCTTTTGCCCTCTCTTAGGTTACTGTTTATTAAGTAGATTCTACATGGAAAACACTCTGGCTGTAACAGGTCATGGTAATTATGGTTAAACTATTACACAGCTAAAGTGTGAAAGCCACAAAAGCACTTAACTTAGCATTGAAAATGAAACAGATTTCAATAAACAGTGATCGATTGACATTGTCAATTTTATTTATTCACCATTTCAAATCCTCATGGTAATTATATTTAGTTGTGATACACAGAAATGTCTGAAAAATATTTAACTTTCTGAGAAAAAAATATGATATAAAACTTTCCCTTTATTCATTGATACACAAAAAATCCATGTTTAACCCAAAAAATTAATCCAAATGATGGCAAGTCACGCATTGAATCATTTCTCGTTAGATTTAGTTTATTTTACAGAATAATTTATTGGGGAAAATACAATCTTAGCTACATCAATGCTGAGACTGGGAATTATAGAGAATGGAAATAGATGATATTTCCAATTGTATATACAGTTACATGCCTTGACTGCAGGCGGCTGGGGGACCTCACAGGAAGGAAATTGAACATTATTTGCATGTAGGTTTGAGAGTTAGGTAGATCTCGGTGTGGGAATGGGGTAAGATGAGACTGAAGGCAAACAATAGGTTAATAGAGAACAGTGCTTCCCTGAGAGAAAATTAACATAAAGGGAGAAAATTTTGTACACTGATTTTGATACAATAATTTGTACCAGATTTAGTAAACCACTTGTTTCAGTCACTTTTCTCACCACACAAGACACATGATCTGACACCCCAATGTAAGGGAGAAAAGGTTTATTTTGATTCACATTAGAGTCCATGGTCCAAGGCTCCCAAGAATGAAACGGCAGGAGAAACACAGTGGCAGGGTCTGGCGGAGGTGAACTGCTCTCCTCATGGCACAGGGAAGCAGACAGCAAGGAGAAGAGCACAAAAGAGAGAGAAACCCTCCAGACAACCGGCCACTTCTGATCAGACCCCACCTCTTAGCACAGCTCAGCTGTAGGACCCCGTGATCCATCTGCTTCCCAAAACCCCACCTGTGAGCACATGGGCTACTAGGGAACTTCTAGACAGGAACCGTGACTCAGGCATCTCCTCAGTGAGAGAGACTTGCGCACAAAGACAGAGCCAGAAGCAGCCCGGCCCTCTGGACTGGGCAGGGCCGCCTGGGCTCCTTGAGATAGCAAGGGCTATGGGAAAACCTGAAACAAAATGATTGCCTCTAGGCAAAAGTGACAAAGTTTATTTAATTTTTTTCCAAATCCATTTTATTCAAAGATAAAAAGAAAGAAAAAGGAAGGAGGAGGAGAAGAAAAGGAAGAGGAAGAAGAAGAAGGGGAAGAGGAAGAAGAAGAAGAAGAAGAAGAAAAGGACACTGAAGAAAAAAAGAGCTACAACAAAATTTCAAAACACGTCATTCAGAGCAACGATGGTACATACATTACGCATTGTCATTCCCAAATCATTCACGCAGAGCACAAGACACCTGCACTCAATTGTCCAAACAATACCAGTGACAAATTTTAAAATCAAAAGTACTTTATCACACCAATTCTTCTGGAGATTAGTAATAACCCCTACACACACACACATACATACACACGCACGCACACACTTTCAAACAAAACAGAAAAGCAATGCTGGGACGGAGAGAATGTTTCCCTGCCTGAGAGGTCACCTAAGTCCGAGGAAGGATGGTGAGGAGCTCCAGGCACAGGCACTGGACAAATTAGTTGTCTTCGCATCTGGAAAGCGCTGTGACAAATCCTGGTTTCTGAACAAATGGGTGATGATGACCCATGTTGTACACTTTGCACACACACTGCACACGGAGGATGGTACGAGAAGAGTAAAAGATCAGAGTAATGAATGGTAACAACTCAGACAGAAGTGAAGGTGTGGGGCCAGGGAATGAATTGAAGAATAGATGATAAATGAATTTATCTTTAAGAAATTACAGAGTCAAACAGAAAAAGAAATGACTATTTGAAAGCTAAAGACTCTTTATCCACAAGTCTTATTTAATATACAAAATAAATTGAGACTCGAACATACTAATATACACATATATTAGGTGCTGAGTACTCTATCCTTTCTCCCCAAAGAAACCAGGAAGTCTAATAGAACTGGGAAATATGTACACAAACTCCCCTTCATACTAACGTATGACCCCAACATAACCAATTTGACTATAGGACACTTTTATTTGCAACACATTCATCGTCACACTGAAAAGCCAGTTATATGGCATACCAGTTTAGAAAGACTTGTTCTAAAATTCGTGAAGTTTATAAATGCCGCGACAAGGCAAGTTAACTCAATGTATTGAACAATGATAGAGTCTGAAGAAATACCTGAGAAGAGTACACTTGTTATAATTCATTTGCAAATATTTTAGACACAGAAATAATTTAAGCAACACTTTTAAACACATAGTTCCTACTACTAGTTCTAAAATGTTAGAAAAAGGCAGTGTAGATATTCAGTCTACAAAATGTACATACTAACATGTACTTTTCTCAGTGTCATAAATTAGTAGGTTTCAGCCTAAAGATATAGCTGCGTTTGTCATAATTTTTATTTATACAATGAAGTCTGGCATTTTAGAAGTTTCCCTTATCTGCAGCTATTTCCATGTTTTAAAAAACTAGAGAAGAAACAGATGTTGAATGGTGAAATATATTTTAAACTACTTCAGAAATATTTGGCAGCAACTACAGCAGTGCTAATGGAAGAAATGCTCTGTAAGAAAGGCAAGTTTATTTTGCATGTACTTTCTCAAAAGAAAAATAATTTAAAATGAGACCAAGAAGTATTAGTAAACATTCAGTATATAAACCTTTCTTAATGGAAAACAACGTTTAGTGAACACCATACTTCATCGTGATTTTCAGTGTCTGTACTTCGTACAACTACTCTAATACATTTTAAAACTTTAAATTAATTCTGCTTTGTATATTCTATGACTTTTTAACTACCACTGATCATTTTATCCTGTTTCCTAACTTTTAATGTCTATTACAACTTTGAAACAAACATATACTTTAAAAAAAATAGATTAACTAGCTGGGATATAGCTCAGTGGCACAGCACCTGCCTGGCAAGCGGAAGGTCATGAGTTCGATTCCCAGTATGAAAAAAAAAATAAACTCATTCATGATCATGTATTCCTCTACAGTAATTTCTCTTGGCACTTGAGTAATAATTCAATTTTCTGGGCATATCTGGTCATGTTGCTTACGTTCATTTTATTTTTAGTTAAGCTATGATTCTATATCATTAAAATAATGTTAAAATATCCATATAGGTAATTTGGTGGATAAATTAAAAGACAATTCCAGTTAAAAGGTTGTTATTATAATATTTCAAAAGATTTAGAAAAATCACTAGTTGGCTTACTTTACAACTGCACTGTGATTTTTTTCTTTTTTACTATTTGTAGCAAGGAAAACCAATTCTGAAATTTTCTCTGGCAAACCAAAAAAAGATTTTACTAACACAAACCTTCAAGAAATGAAGTTAGGCATATACAGGGCAGGCATATATTATCAGGATTATTTTTCATTTTCCCAAAATTCTCTAAGGTGGCAGGTTAAATTTCATATTAGTAATTATCACTACTTGCAAGCACATACCAAAATAACCAAATTTCAGAAGGTCGACATGTTATATGGTAAGAAGGCAGCAGTTTTTAAGCAATATCATTAATACGAAACTTAAATTCTTTACCCAGTTGCCTCTGAAGTCTAGTTTTCTGTGTTTTTTATGGCCAAAGTCCAGCAGCAGGCTAATTTATAAGTAGGGAGTAATTGGTTAGTTTTCTATGGCAATTTGGAATGCAAAATTTCTTTATTCAGAAGTAATCCAGAACTCATTAGGAGATTTGAGCATAATTGAAATACATGAATTGCCTTTATTGTTTTATCCCAGCATTCCAAAGTATGGTATTAAAGTAGATACTTTATCCATGATAACCTCAGTTGAGTACGCTTGCTTAATTATTTAATCAAAAATAAAGCAATTGAAATAGCACTCACCACAAACTTAGCAGAATTAGGGCCACTGTTAATTCTCTGCATATCATTCCACATACACAGATGTGATTGTACAAGAGGAGGAAACAACAGCCCTGTTTCATTTCCAGTGTATGGCTAAGCCACATATTCCAGTGAAAATCAATAGTATATAAAAAGAATAAACAATATTTAAGATAATTAGGGTGCCAGGATACTGGGACACAAAGCAGTAGCAGTTCCCTCTCCTATGGGGCTTTTTGGGTCTGCACAACAGTTCCTAGTGCTTTGGATATTTCAACTCATTTCATTTGCATCACAAGCCTTTCAGTTTGGTAGTAAATCATCCCACTAACCAGCGCAGACCAAAAGACCAGGAGGTTAAATAACTTTCCAAGGCCATGCAGGAACCAGGATTAAAACTCAGACAATTTAACTTCCTAACCCATGCTCTTACCCAAGTAACAAAGCCAACCGGGCTTTTCTGCCTCTCTAGGGAGTAATACTTAGCTCTTGCCCCAAATTTTCTTAGCCAAACAAGTTGGTGTAACTTTAGGTGGAATCAAGAGTGATTGAATTCACTGACGAGGTCTCTTATGGTCCTCTTGCATCTTCTGTTTGAAAATTTATTTCCGAGTGGCACTATTTTCTCTACTTTCTTCCTTCCTGTGGAGAATAAGGACCCTTCTTCCTTTTCAAGTCTGACCAAAGCTTCCACTCTAGTCAGACTGCGTGGAGGGCTGGCTACAAAACAGAGTATGCCTTCTGAGTTGCATTGTTTGAAAGGCAAAAATACCTCCATCATACTTAGATGTCATGTGTATTACCACAAGTGCTGTTATAAATGTCATCGCTATCAATTAATCACCTTCAATATGTATAGCATGCAGAAAAATGGACCAGATCCTGGGGAGAGAAAGAAAAAGATAAAATTCAGTCTGTCCTCAAAGCAATTATCACACATTAATAGCTACCATAAAACATATTTAAAGCAAAATTTCAATATAACCCCACATGAAGATGTCACTATTTTATCATACTCGATAAAAAAAAGGGAAATGGCTGGAGCCCAAATAGCACCAAAGAGCATATGGGCATAGCAATGATGAGAGATTGTCACCGCTAAATGAATAACACAAGGAGCAGATGGAATAAATCTCTTTCCTAACATTTCCCCGATCGAAATTTTCCTGGTAATTTATGTGCAATCACAGTCACACCTTCAAAAAATAAATATAAAGGAGAACTATTTGATGATTTACTCTCTTACTCAATGACAGTAATTCAAAAGAAAGCCACCAACTAGATTATAAACTCCTGATTGCCATAAACTAATCTTCCTTATTGTCAGTCCTTCTAAGGTTTCGTCATCCCAGAGTCTGCTGCCCATTTAAAAATAAATGTTAAAATCTAAACAGATTAGAAGTCTTCTTCAAATACAAACTCCATGACATTTATTACAGCACTTGTGGTAATACACATGACATCTGAGTATGATGGAGATATTTTTGCCTTTCAAAGAATACAACTCAGAAGGCGTACTCTGTTTTGTAGCCAGCCCTCCACGCAGTCTGGCCATTCCACACTACTTGTCAGACCCTCTTACTTTTTAGGCATGATGTTCCAGATTATGGAATGTTCTTCCACCTCTTCTATTACAAACTTATTCATCTCGCAAGGTACTTGAGTACCATTTCTTTTAAGAAATAGTCCATGAATCCTCTCATCAACATGGTTAATTCCTCCCGCTTTACCTTTACAACGGGTTTGTGATTTATTTTGGCTCTTATACCACTCTCCCTTATTTTACCGTTGAATATTTACATGTTTAGTTTACACATTAGGCTATAAACTCCTAAAAGGATGTAACATTGAGGCCAACCTATAGTAAGAGTTAATAAATGTTTATCACATTGAATATGCCCAATTTCAAAAAGGATTTATTTAGAGGGCAGTGAATCTTTTAAGATACATATATTTTACCATGAATAAGGTAAATTTAATTTATTGCTTGAGAAAGGGCATTTTTCAATCAGCTCAAAAAAGGCTCTTCTTAAGAAGTCTTGCGTTGATACAATTTGATCCTCTGTAGATTGCTGTTGACTATTTCATTATTTGCACAAAATCTTTCCAAAAATTAAAACTCATATTCTCTCAATGAGGGTAATTTTAATTTTAGGGGCCAGGGATTTAGTCCAGTGGTTCAAGCACTTGCCTGGTAAGCACGAGGTCATGAGCTCGATCCCCAGTACCAAAAAAAAAATAATAATCATTTTAACTTTAATTTTAACATGCACTGCTATAATTTAACAGGGACGATAGTCTTTTACTCTGCTTGAGTTGTATTACATTGCGTTGTATGAGCAGGGATCTGAGTGCTTTTGCAAACAGCAATTATGATGGGTGTAAATATTGGTTGGCTTAACTTAGTTTAGAAACTCAAGGCAGCTTGGCTAGTGATCTAAACCAGTGCCAACGCTCCACTAAGAGATCTTGGGCAGAGCGTTAAACTATCTTGGGAGGACAGCCAGGCAAATACATGTGCCATCCAGATTTCCAAGTGTGGGGGCAGGGAGCGAGAAGAGAAACCTGCCCAGGCATGCCCGTGTGAATCAACAGTGCCTAACACTGGTGTGGGCGCCTCATCAGTCTTAACTGCAACCACGCCAGGCCCTGTGGCACGGAGCACCCCTCTGACATTACACCAGAATCGGGCTGCCTCTGCCTCCACCAACAGCCAAAGACAGGATTCCACTGCTGAGGGGTGCCAAGAAAACTGTGAACTCCGGTCCAATTTGGGAAATAAATCAGTTCACAGATTCTTTCTCAATCTAGGAATAAACTTCTATCATTTGAAAGCATTGGTATACATCTCTTGTTTTCCTTCCAAAGGAACCATAATCACTGTACCATGTAACCTACATCCTGGTCCCACAAAGAGTTGCTATGTTTATTTACCTAATACACACAAAATTATCTGCACACTCTATCCTACATCCCCTCCCAAGGGGCATGACTGATGGGACATAGAGGACACAAGTAATGTATGACTCCCCCCTTCCACCAACCATATAATAGGCCAGCCAGGTTCTTTCCAGTGTATTAGAACATGTGTGAGCTCCAAATTTTGATTAACATGAGTTTCCAAATCTAAACATAAATTCCAAATGTTGACTAACAGAATATACGAATAAGCAAATTTAAAAATAAATGTTAAAACCTAAACTGATTAGCAGTCTTCTTCAAATATGAATTCCATGAAAATCAAAATTTGTACTCTCCAATTAATTATTAAAACAGTAAAATGTGTGTAGTCATTCAACATTCTTTCCAATGTACAATAAAATTTATAGGGTAATTTTAGTACCAGCTGTACTTTTGCTTTTCTCCAGTCAAATGGCCACTTCTTTTACCCAATCCTAGCACCAAAAATCTTTCTGATGTTGGAATTTCTTTCTCAAACTATTATTTGGACAGTAGTTTGAAAAATGCCCTTTTAAGCAATAAATTAAATTTACCTTATTCATGGTAAAATATATGTATCTCAAAAGATTCACTGCCCTCTAAATAAATCCTTTTTGAAATTGGGCATATTCAATGTGATAAACATTTATTAATTCTTACTATAGGTTGGCTTCAATGTTACATCCTTTTAGGAGTTTATAACCTAATGTGTAAACTAAACATGTAAATATCCAACTGTAAAATAAGGGAGAATGGTATAAGAGCCAAAATAAATCACAAGCCCATTGTAAAGGTAAAGCAGGAGGAATTAACCATGTTGATGAGAGGATTCATGGACTATTTCTTAAAGGAAATGGTACTCAAGTACCTTGAGAGATGAGTAGGTTTGTAATAGAAAAGAGGTGGAAGAACATTCCACAATCTGGAACATCATGCCTAAAAAGTAAGAGGGTGTGACAAGTAGTGTGGAATGGCCAGACTGCGTGGAGGGCTGGCTACAAAACAGAGTACGCCTTCTGAGTTGTATTCTTTGAAAGGCAAAAATATCTCCATCATACTCAGATGTCATGTGTATTACCACAAGTGCTGCAACAAATGTCATCACTATCAATTAATCACCTTCAGTATGTATAACAAGTAGAGAAATGGACCAGATTCTGGGGATAGAAAGAAAAAAGTAAAAGTCATCCTGTCCTCAAAGCAATTATCACACATTAATAGCTACGATAAAACATATTTAAAGCAAAATTTGCAATTTAACACCACATGAAGATGTCACTATTTTATCTTAATAAAAAAACCATTTGTACATTTTAATAAATATACTTCATACAGAATAAACTTTATTAGCATATATATTT